>JAMKQA010003833.1:0-31665 GCA_024699735.1 Posidonia australis
AATGGGTCTCTATTTATAGGGATCTATGAGAGGGGTAACTCATGGAAGTTGGAGGGCCTCGTAGACGAAGAGGCTCGAATATTCTCGAGCACATTCGTTGGCAAAGGTAACAGCCGGAAGATGGAAGGTCAACAGTCGCAGTCTGGAAACGGCTGGGCGCCTGCTTGGTGCGCCACCTTGGTGCGCCAGCTAGGTGCGCCACCTTGGTGCGCCACCTTAGTGTGCCAGCCCTGCTCACAAGTCTGATTTGGGGCTCTGGCTAGTGGGTTTGGGGCTCGGTTTAAGGGCTGATCGCATCCAAAGCAACATAGGGACACTCATTTCTGGGTTACCTCAAAATCGGGGTGTCTACACTATTAGTGTCTTAAGTCCCATAGTCGGTTAGTTCCAATGCAGACTTTACTCTGAAAGAAGATGGCGTCTGGATCAGGGAGGGTATACCTCATTACATTTGGAATATAGACATTTTCTCCCATATGGTTTCTGAATTCGCTGATATTCTAGAAGTTGATACCTCCCTAGATCGATTTAAGTTCCTAGGCTTCGCGAAAATTAGGGTTCGACTTCACCCTGGTAAAGAGATCCTAGACACTAGATTCTTTGCCTTTGGAAGGCTAGTTTACCCCATCAAATTCTGAAACTGCTGGGACCTCTGTCCGTCTTCTTCTTTAGCCCCAGCATTTCTTCCTCCTTGGCCCAAAAAGACTAGCACACCTTCTACCTCTGCTCCTAGGAGGTTACTACCTACTCGCATGCCTCTCAAAAATAATAAGGGATGGAGGGGTGGAAAAAATGGTAAGGGTCCTCAGCCTGAAAATAATGTTTGGACTAGGACTACCGGCCCTCCCTCATCACTTCAACCCACCTCTGCATCCATTTCTATGGGCCTTCTCCCAACACCTATCATGTCGCCTTCTGAGGGCCCTTCTGCTCATGTGTCTGCCACTGAAATCCATACAACAGACAATTTGGGACTGTCTAAAGTTACAAAGTTTGTGGAGGAGGAAATACGGGCAAGGAACATTTCTTTGGCAAAATTCAAGAAGGTTTTTGGCAGTTTTTGACTACTTAGAGCAGGATGATTTGGGCTCTAGCACTGGGGATAGGCCCTCCTTTCAGCCAACTACCCCCATACATGCTCTAGGTACTTCTACTCCTTATCCTGAGCATTTAGATGAGTCAAATATTCTCTTTGGCACAAATAATTTTTCTGTGTATATACCTACTAGTATAAAGGAATCTTCTAATAATGACATAGTCAATGAGGTATTAAACTGGGAATCTTATGATCAATTTAGGACTTTCTGTAATGACATTGGTATTAATTTACATAATTTAGATGATACCAAAGAATTTCTTAATTTGGTACGACAAGATCATGGTCTAGCTCTTGTTAACCTAGATATTTTACAAAACATTGAGGAGAACTCTGCTTCTCTTCATTTGTCCCATGACTCCACATGATCATTGCTGCTTGGAACATTAGGGGACTTAGAAGTAGTAGGAAAAAAAGGGCAGTAAGAAACTTTATAAAAATGAATAATTGTGATATAATTATTATCAGTGAAACAAAAAAAGAAGATTATAGTCCCTCCTTTTTTAGGATTTTGGGAGGAGGGAGAATAAGTAATTGGACTCACTTGCCCTCCCTTGGGGCTTTTGGTGGTATTTTAATTAGTTGGAATAAGAGATTTTGCAATATATTGTCCACTTATCTAGCCTTTTACAGTCTTTCAATTAGATTTAAAAACTATAAGAATGGACTGGAATGGTGACTTACTGGGGTATATGGACCTTGTGAACCTAGATTTAAAGTTGATTTTCTAATGGAATTAGAAAATTTGAGTAAAATAGTAAATACTAATTGGGTGATTGGGGGGGACTTCAACATCACCAGATATTCCTTTGAACAATCATCAAACTCTGGTGTAACTCCTACCATGACAAAGTTCAATGATTTTATAGACCACAATCTATTAATGGACCTCTGTCCCAACAACTGCCAGTATACCTGGTCAAACTTCCAATCCCCTCCAACTATGGTTAAGTTGGATAGGTTTCTTACTCTCCTGGATGGACAAATTTAAATCATGATTCTATGTGTTTTGGTAGGACTAGGGTTGTCTCAGATCATACCCCAATCCTAATTGACACCAAACCTAGGGATTGGGGGCCAACCCCTTTTAAATTCTACAAGTCTTGGCTTAGCTTGGAGGGATGTCATAATTTTGTCACAAACTGTTGGACAAACTCAGGCATAACTCTTAAATCAGACTCCCCCTAGCTAATTTTGCTTTCAAACTTAAAAATCTAAAGATGCAGATCAGGAACTGGGTCATACCTAAGAGAGATGAGAGAAGAAAAAGATTAGAATGCTTAGTATCTCATATCATGAGGATTGATCGTATGGCTGAAACTAAAATTCTTGATAATGCTACTTTAAGCATTAAGAAAAATCTCATGTTGGAACACAATACCCTCCTTTTCGAACAAGAAACATATTGGAGACAAAAATCTAGAGTTTAATGGTTAAAGGAGGGGATTTTGAACACTGTTTTTTTTCACAATATGTTTAAGTGTCGTAAAAGAATTAATTCTATTTCCTCCCTTAAGGTCAATGGCAATCTACTGACTTCCCCTTCTTTGATCTGCCTTGAGCTTGAAAATTACTTTACTCAGAAATTTAACAAGAGCTTTAGGGCAAGGGTATCTTTAAACTAGGACTCTTTGTTACTAAAGAAGATCACCAACCTAGATTTGCTAGAGAAAGAATTTACCTTAGCAGAAATTAAAAAAAGTGCTTTTGATCTTCCTGGAGAAAAGTCCCTTGGCCCTGATGGATTCCCCCTACTGTTTTTTCAAGAGTTCTGGGAATTTCTGTATCCTGACTTATTGGCAATTTTCCAAAAACTACACCTTGCTTCAAACCTAGATTTCCTCAAGCCAATAAATCAGACATTTATTACTCTAATTCCTGAGAAAGAAGGTGCTGAACGTGTTAAAGATTATAGGCCAATTAGCTTACTTAATAGTACTTATACAATCATTACTAAATGTTTGACCACTAGGTTCTCTCTTCCTCTAATTGACATTATTGATGATTCCCAATGTGCTTTCCTCTCTAGGAGATACATTGGTGATTGTTTTTTGGTTGCGTAAGAAACTTTAAATTATATGAAGACTGCAAATGTCCCTGGTTTTATTCTGAAATTAGATTTTTAAAAAGCATTTGACAATGTCAATTGGGAGTTTTTATTGAATTCTCTCAAGGGGCTTGGTTGTGGGGACAAATGGATTTCCTAGATCTCTATGTGTATTTCAACTGCTAGGTTCTCCATCTTAGCAAATGGATCCCCTATGGGTTTCTTTGGTGCATCTAATGGGTTTAGGCAAGGGGACCCTCTGTTACCCCTCTTATTCATTGTTGTCTCCCACATTCTAAATAGGAAGCTGTCACTGGCAGCAAGCAAAAAGATTATTACAGGGATCTAACTTCCAAATGAGGGACCACATGTGATTAATATACAATACGTTGATGATACAATTCTCTTTCTCTCCTCAGGAGCAGATAATTTGGTAAACATTAAGAGAATCCTTTGTTGCTTCCAGACCTATTCTGGACTTAGGATAAATTTCCAAAAGTCCTCTTTGACTGGTGTGTGTGTCTCTAGGGCAATGGTGGAGTATGAGTGTGATATTCTGGGATGCCAAACTGGAATTTTGCCAATTACTTACCTAGGTCTTCCCCTGCATCATAGAAAGACATCATATAAAGAATGGACATCTGTCATTGAAAAGATCTCTAATAAGTTGTCAACATGGAAGGCAAAATTCCTTTCTCTAGAGCGATGATTAATCCTAGTAAACAGTGTTTTAACAGCAATACCTACCTACTACCTTTCGGTACTGCACCTACCCTTAAGGGTGGAAAAGGAAATTAACTGGCTTAGATGTAGATTCTTCTGGCAATCTGCATCACTTAACAAAAAGGGTTATCATTTGGTAAAATGGGACACCTTATGTAAGTCTAAAGAACAAAAGGGTTGGGGCCTTATTAATCTTAGGAATTTTAGTATGGCTCTTAAATGTAAACTTTTATGGAAATTCTGGACTTGTGCACCTAATCTGAAATGATCAACATTATTAAAAGTCAGATATTATTTTAGATCTGGGCTGGGGGCATTACTTAATTTATCACATAGGAAATGCTCTCCAATTTGGCAAGAGTTTAAGAATTGCTTCTACATCCTTAATTGTTTCACCTCAATTGAAGTAGGAAATGGTGAAGACACCATCTTTTGGGAAAACAATTGGATAAATGGCATCCCTCTAAAATATAAATTTCCTGAGTTATATAGAATAGCAAAACACAAAAATGTATCTGTTAAAAAGGCGCTTCATCTATTTGGGAGTAATTTCCAAGGTTTATTTGATGCCTTTGGTAGCCCTGCGCAACAAATTAACTTACATGCTATTCAGTCCCAAGCAGATCAGTTGGCAGACATGTTATCTGGGTTTCAGCTTCACTTGGGAAAAGATAAAATTCATTGGCAATGTGATCATAAATTCGCATTCTCAGTTAAATTATGTTATAATGTTATTAATGATGGTGGACTGAGATTCCATTTACACAAACCCATTTGGAAGGCTTAGGTGCCACTAAAGATTAAACTCTTCACTTGGTTAACAGTATCTAATAAGATACTAATCAAAGATAATTTGAGGAAAAAGGTTAGACCGGTCAAGATTTTTGCATTATGTGCAATAGCTACTGTGCAATTGTATCACATTTATTCATTCACTGCCCTTTTGCATTTGCAATTTGGAAATTTTTCATTAATTATCCTATATATCCAGTGTTTTATCATATTAAAGATCTCTTTCGATATAAGCCCCAATGTATTTTTGCTTTATCTGATTCTAGATGGAATGTGCTTATTCTAGCAGTAATTTGGAGTATCTGGAAAGAAAGAAATAGCAGAATTTTTTGCAATTCAGTTGATGCAAGTAGACACACCATTCCTAAGATTATTTCCCTTATGTATTCCTAGACAGTAAATTTGGGTACAGGTTTTGAAAGGAAAGCTTTAATCCAATCTGTCTTGGATATGCAAAATTCCTAGAGCATAAACCAGCTGAATATGGGAGCTTCTACTCATTCCTACCTTGTGCCTCCCATCTCCTCAGCTAATGCCTTGGCTGAGACAATGCCTTCGGTGCATAATTCCAGTGAAGATCATTTTTCATGATTTTCCTCTTTGCAATCAATTTCTGTCGTCTTTCTTCAGTAAGGACTGTAACTTAATTACTTTTTAGACAAACATGGCCTAATATGCATCAATATGGCCAATTTACTTTCGATTATATTGGATCTTCTAGATCCTAGGTTTTTGTAATACTTAGAACTAATTTTTGTTCTTGGTGGTGGTTTCATAACCAAAAAATCTTATTAATATTATTACCGTTTTCAAAAAAAATAAAAATCCAAATAGCCTCTCTTGGTTTTCAAATTTATTAAGCACAGAATTCCAAGCTTCTCTTGCATATCAATCTACTCTTTTTGCACAAGCCATTCAAGGTGCCATGACTCTTAAAATTGACATGCATATGCATAGAAGAAGAGGCACCAGTTGAAAGAATATTGTTTTCATCTACACGTCCGTCAGTTCAAAAGAAAAATCATACAGGAGCTGAGAAATGCCTACAATGCCGGCAGAACATTTGTGTCGAGAATGCTTACCATGTGCCGACTACGGTTCTTGTTTTATCCTTGTCTTGGTCTGTTCTGAAAATTCTTGCTGCACCAAAGTCAGAAATCTTTGGAGTCATCTCCCGGTCAAGAAGGATGTCGCTTGCTTGAGGTCCCCGTGAACTACCCTAATCTTGAACACTGGACGAGGTATAGAACACCTCTAGCAATACCCAATACAATATCGATGCAAGGTTTCCAGTTTAGTAATGCAACCCTATTTTATCTGCTACATTTTTTCAACTGAGTTAGGATTTTAATTAAATCAAGATATAATAAATTTTGAAGAAAAAGATTGTTGTAGTAACATTATATATGGGAAATGAACCTAATGTTATTTGTACTAACTACCAAGTCTTTCAATAGACTTTTCATATACCCAAAGCTGTAGCCTGTAGGTACCTGCCTTTTTCTCTGGACTGAAATGGCAATAAGTTAAGCAGTCGTGTTCTGTTAGGACAGTTTTGGTCCAATACCGATGTTCTTGGAATATCAACCTGGTTAGTCGGACCAATACAGAAGTATTGGAAAGCAAAATATT
Source organism: Posidonia australis (assembly GCA_024699735.1). Lineage (NCBI taxonomy): Eukaryota > Viridiplantae > Streptophyta > Magnoliopsida > Alismatales > Posidoniaceae > Posidonia > Posidonia australis. The sequence continues at coordinate 6,291 of JAMKQA010003833.1, forward strand.
AAATTTTGTGGATTTCAGATGTTTGAAGTGTTTGGGGTTCATCGAGTTATTTGATTTTCTTCTTTTCATGTATTTGATTTCTAGAGAGACTTTTGCGTCTTTCTAACAAGCACCATTTTCAACCGTGCATTTGATAGTATCTAGTACTTCACTTAAATTTTCCCATTGGAAACTTACTGCAGAGTGAAAAATAAACTTGTTCCAAGTTAAAAATCAGAAACCTAACAATTTCACAATCTCCTGTCCCCACTTCTGTTCATCATTGCTTCTAATGTTCTGAATGCAATGTTGAAGGTAGTCAAGAGAAATAATCTTATTTCTGGGATAACATTTCCTAATGATGGCCCATCAGTAGTTAATTTACAATATACTGATGATACTCTATTATTTTTTACTGATAATAAGGAGAATTTGATCAATGTCAAGAGAATTTTATGTTCCTTTCAGACTTACTCTGGTCTCAAAATAAATTTCTTAAAATCATCATTAACCGGAGTGGGGGTAACTCAGACAAAGCTTTTATCTTCTTGTGATATTTTGAGATGTGAGAAGTTAGATCTCCCAATCACATATCTTGGACTGCCTTTGCATTTTAAAAAAGCAAATGCTTCTAATTGGGCTCCTGTAATAGAGAAAGTTACTAAGAAGCTTTCTTCATGGAAGGCCAGACACTTATCATTAGGGGGAAGACTTACTTTGATTAATGCTGTGTTGTCAGCCATTCCAACATACTATTTGTCTGTCCTTCATATGCCTTCAAAAATAGAGAAAAAATTAGATACTTTAAGAAGTAAATTTCTATGGAATTCTTTATCTAATAATCAGAAAGAGAGGCATCTTATTAAATGGTCTCACATATGTAGATCAAAAAAACAAAATGGCTGGGAAATTCTCAATCTGAAAAACTTTAGTGCAGCCCTCAAGACCAAGTTAATATGACAATTTTTCTCTAATGAATTCAATCCTGGTTGGAAGCTATTGATTAAGGCTAGGTATTTGCATAGGGGCCTGGAGCAATATTAAATTCTTCTACTACCTTTTGTTCTCCACTGTGGAGCTATTTAAAGCAGAGATTTGCTTTCTTCAATTGCTTTACTTCTGTATTGGTTGGCAATGGACTTAACACTATGTTCTGGAGTCATAAATGGCTCAATGACTGTCCATTATATATCTCTATGCCTGAACTATATAGTGTAGTTAGATTTAAAAAAGCTATTATAAAGCAAACTGTGGACTATTTCCACACAGACTTTAATAGATTGTTTTTAATATCCCAATGCTATACTATTAATTCCAGTATGCTGCAGGCTCAGTTGGAAAAATTTGCTAATATTCTGCAAACTTTATCTTTGAGTAATAGTGATGATAAATTCATTTGGCGGCCCCCTAATCAAAGCCCTTTCTCTGTAAAGGCAGCATACAATATACTTAATGATGGGGGTCTTCGTAATGGTTTCTATCAGTGCATTTGGGCTAGTTGTACTCCAGTAAAATTAAAGCTCTTCTCATGGTTAGTAATTAAGAATAAGAATTTGACAAAAGCAAATTTGTTGAAAAGAGCATGGTCTGGGTCTCCATTATGCACATTCTGTCTTATGAGCATTGAAAATAACAATCATTTGTTTCTAAATTGTTCTTTTGTAAGAAAGATTTGGGACTTTTTCTTGACTTCAGCACTTTATCCTGGCCATTTTAATGTTGCTGAATTATTTCTATCTACCCCTCATCTAAAATATTATTTGCCTTATTCTGGTTGAATTTTGTTGCTTCAAATCCTTCTCTGGTTGATTTGGAAAGAAAGAAATAATACGATTTTTCGAAATTCATGTAAATCTTCTTCTTCCATTATTTTTGATATTATCTATTTGATTAATCTCTAGATAGATAATCTTGTTTCAGGATTTGAGAAGGAGGATATGAAGCAATTTATTTCTGCCATGGCTTTTCAGCCTGTTGACTCCTCCAATCCTTCTATCCCCTTCACTTCCAGAATCCCTTCTGGAGTTGATTCTCTGTCCCTTGGTGATTCAGGCAGAGGGTCTCTGTCCCCTGATGGACTCTAAGACACTTTATTCTGAATAGCTTTGATTCCATTTCACCATTGGTGTAACATTTTGATACTATATTTTGACTGTTTGCCAATGGATCTGTAATTTTTAATACTGGACAATGTTTTCTTACCTGGCATTTTAAGTCAATGAAATATTAAATAGCTAAACCTTTACCAAAAAAAACAATTTCACAATCTCCATCAGGTTTTGCCAACAACAATATTACCATTTCCTAAAAAAAAACAAAAAAATAAATCCAAGAAGACAAAAATTATATGATCGGCACAATATGAACAATAAATCATCTCTTCAAGGTCACATGTTTTTTTTTTCAATTTTTATATTAGTATTATGAACAATAAATCATCTCTGCAACAGGCAACTTCTAAAGGAATTGCATATACAATGTTTCAAGACAGTAATTTTGAAACGGTAAGAAACGTGAAGTGTAGTTCTTAAATTGGGTGCTCACTATCTATTCTTTAGATAGTGACATAGCTCAAGAGCAAATAAAACTCTTTATGATATTTAGGAAAGACATCACCATCTTCTACCTACCATCCATCTCTGTGAATGTTACATCATTTGTGCAATGTGATGTCAATGACGCTTTCTCGTGATCAGATGGCGAAGATTGTACAGTTGACGAATGGGTAGCGTCTTTTATGGTGGTTCTTCTTTGTATCCAAAACCCTGGCCTTTTTGGTATAGGAAGACCCAAGGTGTCACTGCTTAACATTAGAATTACAGAATGCATTGCAGGTCTATCTGCAGCAAATTCTTGCACTAAGAGAAGAGCTATTTGAATATATCGTTCAACTTCAGTATGAGGGCAAGTAGAACTTATTGTCTCATCGACCAATTCAAAGCTTCTGCCATCCTCCCAGAGTTTCCATGCCTACATACATGAAAATAAATAAATTAAATTGTTCAAGGATTTCATATATGTTGCATGTCCTTAATTACTGGACTTCCATAACTACTAGATCAAATTTATTAGACGGTAATAATATAATTTACAATGTCCTCAGGGTTGAAGTGATTATCTTTAATTGGATTCTACACTTACCATTGCTGCTAGGTTTAGGTGCTCCTGCCCTCCTTGATATATCATCTTGTTCTTTCTTCCACTAATGATCTCCAATAACAGTACCCCAAAGCTGAAGACATCTGACTTTATGGAGAAAATTCCGTCGATGGCATACTCAGGTGACATATATCCACTGCATGAGATCAAGGTAACAACTTTGATCATAAACTGATCACAAGATAGTAAATGCATGCAATGTCATTCAACATTAAACTTACTAAGTTCCTATGACTCGTTTTGTGTTCTCCTCCATCTGATCTCCTCCAAATATCCTTGCTGTGCCAAAATCAGAAATTTTAGGAGTCATTGCTTCGTCGAGTAGAACATTTCCAGCTTTGAGGTCTCTATGGATAACTTTTAGCCTTGAGTCGTGGTGTAGGTACATAAGCCCTCGAGCAACGCCCATGATGATGTCCACACGTTTTCCCCAGTCTAATTGAGCACGAACATTTCTTTCCCCTGAATATTGATATTCTAGTTAGAACAAAGGCCTGCAAATAGAAAAAATAAAGTAGGAGCATATATACATTGGCATGAAATTATCACTAGCTTCTGCACAAAGGAGTGTCCTGAAGCAAATACAACTACTCATATTCATAGAACAAAGGATGGTTGGCACTAAAAAACTAGACATTGTTTAATCATGAAGGATTACAGTGGATATAAGGTCGCTTCAAGAAGAATATCTAACCATGCCAACAAAGTCTAAATTCAGTAATTTAATTCCGTCACAATAGCACATCAGTAGTATATATAGCTACTTGCACTCACCAGTGAATTGTAAAATGCATAATAAGACGTACCAAAGATGAAGGCATCTAAACTCCTGTTTTGCATGAAGTCATAGATTAATATCCTTTCTCCACGTTCAATGCAACAACCAAGAAGACGAACTAGATTCCTGTGTTGAAGTTTGGCGATCAGCGTCGCCTCATTCATGAATGCATCCGTTCCATGTCCAGAAATACTTGAATATGGTCTTTTCACTGCTATCTCTCGTCCATCTGACAACTTACCCTGCAAATTAAATAGACATCATGACCAACTCAAACTTATTACTTGTTTGTTGCTTTAAATGAACAACTCATAGTTAGTTGCTTATTCCTTTTAAACTAATATAAATGTGTCCTTTAGGCCATGCTGGTGCAAATTTCCAATCCATTCCAAGCTAGCAAAATTAGTTCTTATGCTTTAAATGAAAATAACCTCAGAAAGAACCCTCTTCTTCTTTTTTTTTCTTTTTTCAAATTGACAGGGTCAGGGAACACATATAAATAGCACAACAACAAGAACAAGTAGTTTCCAGCATTTAATTCTTAACAATGATGAACACCTCACATGCTGTGAAGTGAATTGCTATCCATGCGTACATAATGCTTTAAATTTGGAGACACAATTGGATGTGGATCCATGATTAATTAAGTGAGTGAATTTCTCGTTGATATCCAGTACTACGATCGATTTTTATTTACTATCCTTAACTTCAAGACCACTTAAGTAGTAATTTTAAAGTCATGAACCAACCCTTACAAGTTCCAAGATCCCTCCAACTGCAAAACCCATTGCAGAGGCCATTAAGAACACCTCCCCTACTCAACCACTCGCAGAGAGAATTGAATCCTAATCTATTTCGTACGATGAGCTTGTAGGCGGCACCGTCGTAGGCGAGAGTGGCCTCCTAGGCAGTGTCGAAGGTGCCGAGCAAGAGGCGGGTCCGGTTCTTGGGCAGGCGGATCTCGGCCACCAACTTCCCCCAGTGTCGTTGACGCACGTCGTTGCAGACGCGGTATTGGAGGGGGATGGATGGCGAGAGGAAAGGTGGAGGAAGGGAGGCGGCAGAGATAGGAGGTGGCAGTGGTGGTAGAGAGGAGAGTAAAGCAAGCGATTGGAGGACGATGCCATTGTGGGTTTGGGTGCAGGAGGAGGAGGTGGCAGAGGAAGAGGGGAAGAACGCTGAAAGAGAAGAGAGAGAAGAGAAAGGGAAAGGTTGAGAAAGAAAATCGGGTGCGTGGAGCGAACGAAGAGAAGTCATAAAGTTACGAAGAATGACAAATCTTTTTTTTTTTTGAAATCAGATATATATTTTTTAGAATGACATATCTAATGGATGGTTTAATAAAATTTTAACATTATTACTCTCAATTACAGTAATTAAGAAAAAAAAAAGGAAGAAAGTACAATGTACTAAATTTAAATTTTGAAATTAAAGACAGTAAATTAAAAATCGGTAGTATCATCAAGAATTTTTTTTTAATTAATTTCATGAGTAAATTAATAATAATGTCTTTAAGTGTATATTTACCTTATAAACAATGCCAAATCCACCTTGTCCGAGTCTATTTTCGTCGGAAAAATCATTTGTTGCATAAGAGATTGTAGCCAAATCGAACATAGGAAGCTCATCGTTCCATTTTGGTTTAGCATTAACTTGAATCATTGCAGCTGATTCTGTATAACATATTTATGCAAAGTAAGCATTGATTATTTTTTAAAAGAAATAACATAGGAGACAACATATTTACTAACAACATTACTTTATTTTTTGAAATCAATCTATCTACAATATTACTAACGGTGTGTCATATGGGTATTAAAAAATTTGGAGGATATTGAAACTTTTAATCTTGACTATTTATGTAAACATATGGATGATACGATTTGTAACTATAAATAAGTAATTATAATTACTAATAGGTAGTTACAACTTTATGAGACAACACTATGGGTGCTATAGAATTTTCCTATTGTTAATTGCCACTTTGTAAAAGAAGGAGAACGATGACACTTAAGTATGTCTCTTAATTGCTCTTCATTAGGTTATTAATCAAAACATAGATTTTTTATTTTATTTTATCTAAGATAACCTTAGCTTCTTTACATTTCTCTCATACTAATCTTAATATTTTTAATTATATGTTCATGAGTTCTTATCTAATAATTGATAAATTAAGCATCTCATGGAAAGACATTAAAGTTTATAATTTTTGAAAGTACTTATTTATTAATCTAATATGCCACTTATCATTTGTCACTTTTGGGTGTGAAATGGTGCAAAGAAAATTATACTACATATCCTTCACATTTTATGAGGATGGTGTAGTGATATTTCTTTATTTTGATTAAGTTCTTTCCATATAAATACAAGGGGGAATTGCATACTTTTTTGACCTTCAATTATGTTAATCTGAAGAAGAATTTTATATATATAAATGAAAAGTCGTAATTGGAATAAAAGACACCTTTGTTTTTTAGAAAGGATCTCATTGATGGCTTGCTTTTTACTTTTATTTTTGTAATTTTTTCCCCTTTTTGTTGTCAATATGAGGAGAAATTATAGTAGCTAAAAGTAGGCCAAAGTATATCTATAAATATTAAATAATTAAGATATTTATTTTTTAAAATGACTACGTTTCTTCCACTTTTTTTTTTGCAAATTAAACAATATACATCATATATGTTCTTTCCATTCAAATATTACATATGTATTACACTAGATAAGTTCTTTCCATTCGAATATATGACCAAATGATGAAAAATTTACTTTAAAAGAATGTCTATAATCATGCATTGAAGAGAGAAAACATTGAGGGCTAAACATTTTAAACAGTGTTGAAAGAATGTCTTAAATAAATTATAATCTAGATGTCTAACAAACATTATTTAAACAAGAATTAGATAAAAACTTCAGGTATGCTTACTTTATTTTTGGCATATCTCTGTCATGCCTGGTTACTAGTTTATTAATTATATTATTCCATGTAAGGCATAGTAAATAATCCAGAAAATAATTTTTTACCAATAAAAAGAAGATAACGGTACTTAATTTGATGTAAATCTGCTGAAAACTTAATTGATTGGAAAAAAAGATAGCATCATGATCAATCTATTACATGGAGTCAAGGGCAGCCGTTTACCTCTTTCAATCGCTTTCTTCTTCTTGTCGTTCTTCTTCTTCCTTAAGATAAGAATGCCACATAATACGATGATAACCAACCCTGCGATAGTTGCTATGACTATAGCTATGACAACAGCCTTGTTGTGTTTACCACTTGAATTTCTAGCTGCAACAAAGAATTAAGTTTCGTGTTACAAGAAAAACTAGATAATAGTAGAGAAGAAGAAGAAGAAGAAGAAGAAGAAGAAGACATACAAGGAAGCTCATCAGCTGGCACACGTAGATACAAATCTTGTCCTAACTGATCAAACTGCTTGGTATCAAGAAGATCAGCAAACCACATGATACAACCTCTGGGAACAGTGTCACTCAAATAAACCGGAGCATAGGCCACACAAGAGCAATTCCTCAGGCACCGGATTCTACAGTCATCCAGGGTGGTCGTCTTGCTAATGTTGGAGTTACTCGTATCTGGTATCTTCACTCGACCCACATGCAAGAACCCTTCTCCAGCACTGCAGTTCAGCTTCTCTCTCCTCACACACCCCTCCTTGAAATCCCTGTTGCTCCAGGAGCTATTGAATCTTGGCCGGTAACCTGTGTAACACCGGCAAAGCCTCGGGTCCTGGGGATCACAGACACCATTTGGACCGCACCTGGAGTAGATATCGCATTCGTCGGAGTTCCAGTAGGTTATCCATCCGGGTCCCGTCTTGGTACTCCAAACCGTACGTGAGAAAGAGTTGTTGGGGTACACCACGAGTCTCGAGAACATGCCGGGAGTGACCGTCTCGTACATGTAATACACCGTCGACTGGTTGTCGACGTACGTGAAATTGAAGTCCTTGTACGTGGCCATCCGCGGGATGCCGCTGAACCAGTGCCCGTTCCACGGGCCGATGCGGTACTTCTTGACGTTTTGTTTGAGGACGTAGATTTCGTGCGAGCCACTAGTGTCCATCTTGGTGACGAAGTCCCCCAGAGCTGGGTCGTCGTCGGATTTCCATGCTGTGATGTACCAAGAGAGGCCAGACCTCAAATCAAACCCCATCTTCATGCCGGGGAGCATCGAGTCGCTTGGTGAGTTGAAGCTCTGCCAGATGAGAGCGCCGTCCTGTCCGTCGGTGACGACGAGGTTGCCCGAATCTAAGAGCTTTACGACCACTGGACGTCTCATGGGGTTTGATCTGGTTGAATTGGACGACCACACCACAACACTACCATCCCTACTACTACTCTTGTTGCTGTTTGATGTTTGATTTTGCGTTACTGTGAGATTGCCGGTGCTTGTGATCTTGAGAGCACATGATGAATCAGCGAGTACTGGATTCTGCCTGTTGGCAACCCAGACAACTGTATCAGTGGAGAAGTTGTACCATATGCCCAAGTACTTGTTTTTGGAGCTTCCAACGCTGAAGAAACCGAGAACAAAGAACCCACTTCTTGAGACAAGGGTCTCGCCGTCCCTAATCAACTGGGTCTGATTGGTGATGTCTTCTGCATCAACAGAACTAGTTGAGGAAAGCACTGAAAAGAGAAGGATGAGAAGATGGGCAACAAGTAAAGCAGTGCTGGAATTCCCCATTATAGGAACACAATTAATGGAAGAACGCCTTGATCACAGGCTAGTCCTTGTTTAAGTGTATACACATTTAGCTGGAGATTCTTTTATCTGGGATCAGAAAGTGACTGACATTTGACACGGTTGAATTTTAGCACGGATGTGGGCTCCTTCCAAGCTATGTCATGATAGTATGCCAAGTTGGAATTAACATTTTGGAAGGACCACGTTGGTATTAAGCCCCAGGCTCTCTGCACTCACCAGTGATATGACAGATTCTACAGTATACAAGACTAACAGTTGACGCTTGATGGTTGTTTAGTGTTGACTATCATCACAAACCAAATGTGATCAGCCAAAGTTCTAGCTACAACAACCCAATATTGTATTTGCAAAAGAAAAAAAAAACCCAATATTGTAAGACTGAGGAGATTTCTAGCAAGATCACTTGCAAGGTGGGTAGGTCTTCTTGTTTTTTCCTCGGGACCGACCAATAAGATAGCTCACGCCCGATTCACATGGATAAGACTTCATTGGCACAAAACTAATTTAGATGATGGTGGCAAAGTTGCTTGCCAAGTCAAACAGATTCCAAACAAAAGAACTTATTTGCCAACTGTCATGGAGGGAAAGTCATCAGCCATATGTGGCATTAACAATGTTAAACTTCTTAAAGAAATCTAAAAAAGAAAGGCCTTGTGACGTTCGATTCACTACTTATACTCAGTAGGTAAGCTATGGGTGGGGTCTAATCCAGATAATTAGACCACAATAGTGATATATTATTGCTAATAACTTCTCGAGACAAGGGTCTTGTTGTCTCTAATCAACCGAGTTTGATTGGTGATGCCTCTTACATCTAAGGGTGACAATAGGTTGGATTTGGATCAGATCTATCTATACCTAGACCTAAATCCATATTTTTTCACGAGTCTAGGTCTAAATCTAGGTCTGGATTTTAAAATTAAGACCCAGACCCAGACTCAGACTTAGACCCATTCATGGATTTGGATCATTGGTCTAATGAGTCCTTCAACATATTTCTTAATTGAGATTCAATTATTCAAATGATTTAATGAAAACAAGAGATTTCTTTAAAAATAAGAGATTTCAATCATTTAAATTATTCAAATAAACATATCCAAATACACATTTAAAAGTTAATTCTGATTTATCTCAAACGTACATTCAATATTTAAGATTTAAGATTCAAATAAACTTTACTAAATGCAATGACATTCAATTGAGATTCAATTATTCAAATGATTCAATGAATGAGAGAATGAGAGATTGAGATTTGAGAGTAGGATAATATATATTATATTTATAGTGTAAATATTATACATTAATTATTATATTTAACTTATAATATATTATATACAAATCAGACTCACGGGTCTGGATATTTTTAGACCCAGATCCTACCGAGTAAATGAACGGGTTTAACGGATTCGGGTCCACGAGTCCATAAGTCTCATTTTCATGATCTAGACCTATACTTTATTGATCTAGATCCACGAATCCTAGATCTGCACCGACCCATTGCTAGCCCTACCTGCATCAATAGAAGTAGTTGAGGAAAGCATTGAAAAGAAAAGATGAGAAGATAGACAGCAGAGTAGAGTGGTGTTGGAATTCCTCATTATAGAAACACAATTAGTGGAAGAATAACATGATTCATAGGCTAGTCCTTGATTAAATATATACATATTTTGTAATGACTTAGGTGTAATTAACCTATAACAACTACAGACTCAATAACTAAACTTAAAATGTTTAAGTAGAAATTGATGTGGTAGTTGATTTTAATTTTTTCTTAGTTCCTCCTACTTCTTTTTCTAAGTACCAATGGGATTAAATTTGAAGGTGTTACATATTTAGTTCCTCCCACTTCTTACCGTGATTGACATTTAATACAGTTGAATTTCAGCAAAGATGTGGGCACCTTCCAAGCTTTGTCACGATAGGGAGCCAAGTAGGAATTAATTTTTTTGAAGTACCATGTTGGTATTAAGCATCCGGCTCTCTGCACTCACCTGTGATATGAAAGATTCCACGACACAACAGTAACAGTTGATGCTTGAAGGTTGTTAATAGTTGACTATAACAAAAAAAATTGTGGTATTGGTTCTTACATGTTGCTGCAATCGTGGTCGGCAAAGTTTCAGCTACGACAACCCTACATTGTTTTTGCAAAAGTCAAAAAAGGATACCCAATACTGTCATACTGAAGAGACTTACTACGAAGAGCACCTGAAAGATGGGCCTCGGGACTGACCAATGAGTTGGAAAATTTGATGAAGACAAAGTTGCTTGCCAACCCAGAAAGATTCCACAAGAGCTCATTTGTAAATTGTCATCTAGGAAAATTCGATATGCATAATGGTCATATTTACGACAATTATAACATTAAATATCCCTTGTCTTTTTTCGATTGTTTGAGATACTTCCACCTCATCCGTCGTTTTCACGACCAAAGTTTTGTTAGAAGTCATGACCTCTGTTACATTTGCGGCTACATCCTTTGCCGTGTGTGAGGTAATATGACCACACAATCTTCTTAAAGGGTTAGGTTATCCATAGAAAGGATCTACAACTATATTTGGAAATAATATGTTAGTAATAAAGTTAACCATGAATCCAGTCTAACATGGAAGAAGTAAATACATCGATATAAGGTTTCATTTTCTGAGAGACCATCTAAAACAAGGAACGATTGTATTAGAATATTGTATACCATTGAGCAAGTTGTTGATATATTATTGAAGCTCTACGGACTGATACTTTCAAGAAGCTCAAGGACATGCTTGGTAAGAGGGTGTATTGAAAGTCAAACTTGAATATAATGATCCAAATGAGATTACTAAGTTTGACATTATTTTTAAGGAAAAGAATAAGTGGTTAGAATTATGAGTGCTTGTAATAATCACTAGAGTTTGTAGTACATATAAGGTTACAAATATAACTTATTGTATTTGCCATTGTAATCACTTGAAAATCATTTAGAAATATTTGACAAGCATCTCAATAGGTGAATTCAATATTAAATATATATCTAAAATAGTATTCAAAATTTATATATTAATAATCGATTTTCAAGATCTAAATATGTTATGTTCATTACCAAACAAAATATATGCAAAAACGTTCCTGAATTTATATAAAAATTGTAGAAATCCTTGATCACCAACCGTGATCAAGTCTTCTAAGCTTCTAAGCCCTCTTTTCTTCTTCTTACTCAAGATAGGGGTGAGAGAGAAGGCAATGTTATATCATATGTACTTAGGACTTGGCGACCATAACCCCTTTTATAGATGTGGTCATGTTGGAACCGACTTTCGTGTGAGGGAACATACGAAAACCGAAATGGTTACGACAAAGATGGTAAATCCAAAAAAGAATACTAAACTCGAAAATATTAAGGAAAAGAAAATAATGATAAGGAAAAAGGAAGTCGCCGGAGATGCATGATGTATGGATGCATGACTAAAGATGATGATAAAACTAGATGGAAAAAACACCAGTTGATACGACGAAGCTATACAAACGTAAAGGAAATGATAGACACACACACACCAAGGATGAGAAGAACCTATGGAATTTAATGGGTTGTTCTTCGATAGGGCTCGCGATGGCCTCTTCTTTAGGTTGACGATGTGAGGCAACTGCGGAGGCAGGCTAGAAGGGGCGTGGTGATGTTGGTGGAGTGTTCAGGGAAGTAATGTAGAGGTTGGTGTAGCGTTTCGATGGTTTGGGTTATGCGGACTAGGTGGTGGGCGTTGGTTTTTCGACTGATAATGAAGGTGATTGGAGTGGACGGTGAAGGCCTAGGGGTGCAGTGAAGTGTGCCTCGGCGAGAGGAGAAGTTCTGTTGGAGGTTTAGGCATGCTCCAGCGCAAGGCAGTCGATGCCTAGCCAAGAGGGAGTGTAGAGTGATAATTGGATGGTTGGAAATGCAGTGGAGTATGGCCGGAATGGTGGCTGGGGTGCTGCTATGGTGAGGTGGATGTATGGGTGAGACGCGGGATCAGTGGAGGAGCCAAGAGAGCAGTCCCAGAGCAGGAGGTCGTTGGACGTGGGGAGGTGATTTGGAGGAGGCCATTCAAGGGATGGGGAAGGTGTGCTATAGGCGATGCCAACGAGGGCGTGGTAGGGCTAGGCGAGGCTGTGGCAGGGTGAGGTCGTTGCAGGGTTGTCAAGCACGTCGACTTGGGCATGGGCGGTAGAGGCTCATACGAGGTATGCTGAAAGTGACATCGAGCAGCTCCTGTCCGACAAGCCTGGTCCTTACGTGCGTGTCACCCGCGCAATCGGGCCGCGCATCCCACTAGACTAGAGCACACGAGTTGGATTCTGGGTGTTGGGCTTAGTGTAAGGGCTTGTTTTAAGGTGGATTGTTGGCTTTGGGTTGGATGTTGGTTTTTTGGATTGGTTTTGGGGTATAAAGTGGGTTTTGGTTTTAGAATGGGTTTTGAAGTAGTGAAGTGCCTCGTTGCCACTAGAGCACTCTCTTCTGGAGAAATCTGCTGTGAGTGGCTGCCAAAATGGAGTGTCTACAATAGAATTCTATAAAAAACACATATTTGTAATTTGACCTATCAATAAATAGCAATATGTCCAAATAGTTTCTATACATAGATCCACACCACTGAAGATATCAATTAACTCAATCCAAAAAATCAAATAAATTACTATAAATGAGCTTAATTAGAAAATAGTCTACAATACTTTAATTGATTTTATATTAGCTCATGTTTAGTTGGATTTAACCCAATAATCTCCCACATGAGCACACATAAAATTAATAATTAAAACATTAAAACTTTATGAGCTCCAAATGGTTATTTCAATAAAGACATCATATAATTCAATCCATGAATTGTATTAACATAGGTTCAAAAAAGCTTTCATTACTTTAAGTGTAATTTAACCTACAATGGCCACTAATGCTAATACAACAAACGACATGGATGAAGTGTGGATTTGTAGCATGGAATTTAGGTGAAATAATCTAAACACGTCCATATTCAATTGGTCAAACCTATAGTGAAATCAATATAAATATCTAGAATGTAAATAATTGAAAACTTTATTTCTACAGAATATAATGTCTATTACAATAAAGCGTCCAAATACAAACTCTCACTAAACTAATATATCATCTAATGGTACGACACCCATGCGAGTAACATGTTCATGAAAGACCTTGGGTGGTACTCTCTTTGTAAGTGAATCTGTCATCATGGAGTTTGTCCCAATATACTCTATATTTAGGAATTTAATGTTTATATGCTTAAACTTTGACAAGCTCTTATTGTTATTGAAATATAGCACCAAAGATTTATTGTCACAACATAACTTAGTGGTCTTTCAATTCCATCTATAATCTGTAGACCATGACAAAATTCCTTAGTCATATCTCCTTATTGGATGCTTCATAGCATGCTATATACTTAACTGCCATAGTAGAAGAAGCTATAAGTGTCTATTTGACACTTTTCCATGATATAGTTCCACCTACTAGCAAATATACATAGTTTGGAATAGATTTACGACTATCCTGGCATCTAACAAAATTAGAGTCGGAATATCCAATGGTCTCTAGTTGATTGGATTTCCTATACACAAGTATGGAGTCTTTTGTTTTTTGCAAATACTACATGACCTGTTTAACAACTTTCCAGTGATTCATACCTAAATTGCTTAAGTATTTGCTTAACATGTCAACAATGTATGTGAGTTCCAAACGTGTACAAAATTGAATATATAAGACTCCCAATTGCTGAAGCATACGTAATCCCTTGTATTTGCTTATATTTAAAATCATTTTTAGGACACTGTTTGAGACTAAACTTGTCTCTCTTAGCCATAGGGGTATTTTCGGACTTGCACCTACTCATACTATACATTTTAAGAAATTTTCCTCTATAATTCTTTTGTGATAATCCAAGAACACTTCGAGAACAATCCCAAACTATTTGGATTCCTAATACAAAAGTAGTTTTACCAATATCTTTCATTTTAAATTTGTTTGAGAAAAAATTCTTGGTCTATTTAAGTAAATTCATATCATTAGTGGCAAGAAGTATGTTATTAACATACAAGACCAAGAAAATATATTTACTCTCACTGAACTTATGGTATACAGAATCAATTACCAAACTTATCTCAGAACCAAACAAGATAACAACTTGATAAATTTGTGATTTTATTAATGAGACGCTTGCTTTAAATTATAAAATGACTTCTTAAGTTTACATATCAATGACTATGCTGGTGAAACCCTACACGGCTCTCCTACGGTGCGTGGAAGCACACGAGGAGTCCCGATACGGTCATGGCGAAGATGATGAATCTGGAGAAGAAGACTGGGCTCAGAAACACCAAGGAAAGATAAGAAAAGGATAAGGAAAGGAGTCGCCACCTAGTCTTTTAATAGAAAGACGAGGACAACCAAACACAAAGGGAAAAATCTAAAAGAAACCAAGGTGAAGAAAACACATGCATACTCTGTGCCTAATGGATGTAGTGCACAAATCAATGCGGGCCAGAGAAAGGGTAAGGACTCTTGTTAAGCATGGGAAAGAGGTTAGGCACGCCATACGCCCGAAGAAATCAGTATTTCTAGATTTCCTGCTTGCTAATGGTCTATTATGTGTATTCTTGCCTATTTTGAATGCACATGCTTGAGATGACTGTGAAAACATGCCAAATCAAAGAGAAGAAATGAACAAAAGAAAAAATGATAATCTGAGGGACAATGTAGGCAATGAAAATGCCGCTTTACTGTATATCCGTGGGCGATGAGGAAAATTGTGAAAATCGAGAATATTCGGAAAGCGTCACGTAAATCAGCGAAAACTCGAAGAAATCCAAGAAAATCAAATTGGAGAAAATAATTCTCATTCGGGTCAATGACGACATTGCCAAGCCTGTTAATGTACCCCCTCGAGTGATAGAAAACCAAATCAAATCAAAATCGTGAAAGTCGGAAGAAATCCAAGAAACAATGGGAAAAATCAAGTTTGAAATGAGTTAGAAATGCGTGCATGATGCAAGGAAGAAGGCACGAGAAAAATATGCATGAAAAATAGCAACAAAATGTACAAAATGCATGTGTGAGTGTAAAAATGTAAATTCCAAGGGCTTTTGTGCAAAATTCTTAAATTCTGAATGAAACTGAAATTCTGAGGCTAAATCATCAAAAATACATAAGAAAATACATTTTATGTAATTTTGAAGAAATTAGGGGTCAAATGTGCAAAATTGTGCATTTTTGGTCGAATTCAAGATTCCTAGGGTTCAATATGCAATTTTACTAGTAAAACATGCATTTAATGCAATTTTGAAGAAATTCAGGGTTAAATGTGCAAGAAAAAAAGTTCATGTTTTAAAAAAGAAAGTTTCAGGGACTGACACGCAAATTTACCCTAGAAAACATGCATTTAGTGAGAAATCAGTAAAATTTAGGGGCTAAAATGTAATTTTGAACACATCTAAGTATATATTTAAATTCTCAGGGTTTAATTTGCAATTATGCTAGAAAATTATGCATTCAGAATAGTTTTAGTAAAGCTCAGGGTTTTAAATGCAAAAATGCTGGACTTAAATGCATGAGAAGAAACTCAGAGGGTTTATGTCAAAGTTTAAAGCATGGAAAACATTAACAAGAATATACAGGGGGCACATTGCAATATTTCAGAACAAATATTATTAAAACTATTTAAAATCTATTGCAAGGACCTAAATGTAAGAAAGAAGGACTTATTGGTAAGAAAAGAGGGACCTCAGTGCAATAAAAGAAAAGCTCAGAAGTTTATTCAAAAGAAAACTATTTCTTATTTTTTTAAAGGAGAAAAGAAACGACGCTGCTGGCGATGGAATTCTGCCATCGACGACCGCTTGGGATGCCCTTTCCGGGGCATCTTGATGCCTGATCGTGCATCAGCCCCCACTGGAAGTAAGAGGAGAAGGAGGAGAGGAGATCCAATGGTTTGGATCCGACACACGACGGCTAAAATCCTCCTCCCGTCTCCCTTGCCGTCGATGCATCTCCTACGACGGCGTCGTGGAAGGAAGAGGCTCTGGAGGCGACGGATCAGCAGCTCAGGGGTCCAGGAAGCTTGGAAACGTGACGAGGATGATTTCCCCTCATCCAGCAGCAAGAATGGGGCCCGTCCTCTTCCGCCCGATCGAACTTCATCGGAGTTCCGGCGACGGTGGTTGTAGGAGAGAATCAGAGCTCAATTCGAGGACCTGGTGGCTCTGGATGCTTGGGGAAGGCCAGAGGATAGTGTCCTGATGCTCGGGGAGGCGCAGCGAGGTTGGAGGCGCTTAATCGAGCTCCCCTACCAGTTGTCTTCTCTAGCGATGGAGCTCGATTTCGGTGACTAGCTCCTGAAGGCTTGCTGGAGGCGTTCGACGGCGTCTCGAAGATTGGAGAAGCGGGAGGAGGACCGTGGGGGAAGGATCGAGCACATTGGGGCACAAATCGATCACTAGATTCGTGCCCCCACCTAGGTCGCCGGAAAATGACTCCAATGACTCCTGGAACTTTGATTCCGGCTAGGGAAAGCCTCTGGCTCTACTGGAATTGACTAGGGAAGGAAGAGGGAGATTCAGGAAACTATTTTGGAAGAAAATTGAGGTTTGTGGAGGGCATACCTGTGAGGACAGAGGTGTTGATCGTCGGAGGTCGCTGAGCTGGCCAGAGGTGGCCTGAAACTGGGATTTTTCTCCTGCTTCGAGCTTCCTCTTGCTCCTGGACCTCTCTGGTTGCTCTGGTTGAGAGAAAATACCTTAGTGGCTCTCCTCTCAATTTTTCCCACCTTCTCTCTCTTGCAAATGGGGGGGTATTTATAGGCTTGGAATGGCTAGGTAGGTTGTTATAGGTTGTTATGCTTAGAGTGGGAAGTGGTTAAGGTAGTTAAGGTGAAGTGGGAAGTGGTTAAGGCAGTTAAGGTGAAGTAAGAAGTTGTTATAAGTTGTTAGGGTTTGAGAATAGGGCTTTGGGTTTGACTTAGGGTTTTAATTAGGGTTTTGATTAGTTTTAGATTTTGGATTTGATTTAGGTTAGTTTTTTAGGATTTTGAGTTAACTTTAGGGTTTTGAGTTAGTTTTAGGGTTTAGAGTCAATTTTAGGGTTTAATGTTGGGGTTTAGGTCTAAGGTTAGGGTTTTGAATTTGATTTAAGAAACTTTTAGGATTTTGAGTTGATTTTAGGGTTTTGAGTTAGTTTTGAATTAATTTTAGGGTTTTGAGTCAATTCTAGGGTTTTGAATTAATTTTAGGGGTTTGAATCAATTCTAGGGTTTTGAATTAATTCTGGGGTTTTGAATTAAGTTTTGAGTTAAGTTTAGGATTTTGAATTTGATTTTGATTAGTTTTAGCGTTTAAGGTCCCATTGCAAGCATATGGGGTGTCTACAATATCATTTTCTTTGCGTCACCTAATGCAAAGTGTTCTGGTTGCATCATATAAATTGTTTCATTAATGTCACCATTGAGAAATGCCGTTATTACGTCCATTTGATGTAACTCAAGGTCAAAATAAGCAACAAATGTCATAATAATCTAAAAAGAGTCTTTTGATGAAACTAGAGAGAAAGTCTCTTTATAGTCAATGCCTTCTCGTTGAGTAAAACCCTTAATGATAAGACGAGTCTTATATTTTTCCACATTGCCTTGCGAATTCTTCTTGATTTTAAATATCCATTTACAACCAGTAGGTTTCACACCTTCAAGTAATGGGACAAAATCCCAAACGTCATTATCCTTCATGGATTTAAACTCATCATTCATGACATCTATCCACTTTTGAGAGTCGGAATTATTAATTGTTTGATAGACATTGATTGAATTATCATCCATCAAGTCATTATCGACTAAATGTTCCCAAAGAAATATGACATAATCATCTGAAATCACACTTCTCTTCTCTTTAGTGGATCTCCTAAGTGGAATTGATTCTTAGAGAGTTGAGTTTGTTCTACTTGAATGGAGAGATGATCAACAATGTCTTGCTTCAGATTTGCCTCTTAAATAATGTCAGGAATTAAT
This sequence comes from Posidonia australis, assembly GCA_024699735.1. Taxonomy (NCBI): domain Eukaryota; kingdom Viridiplantae; phylum Streptophyta; class Magnoliopsida; order Alismatales; family Posidoniaceae; genus Posidonia; species Posidonia australis. The sequence goes on from JAMKQA010003833.1 coordinate 24,946, forward strand.
TCCTGATCATCATCCATAGTAATTGTAGGAAGAAAAATAAATTCCTCTTCAAAGACAATATCTCTTTCCTTTTTTTACTTTCAAACTCTACTTCCTCAAGAAACCTAACATTATCTATTTCAAAAAATGACCAAATAGTGGGATTATAAAACTTAAAACCCCTAGATCTCTCAGAATACCTAACAAAGTAGTAACTAACAGTCTTAGAGTCTAGTTTCTTTTTATTAGGCTTGTAAGACTTAGCTTTAGCTGGACAACCCTACATATGAAGATGTCTTATACTGGATTTCTTCCAATCTATAATTCATAGGGGGTTTTAGCCACTACCTTAGTTAGTACTTTGTTTAAAATATAAGCTACAGTTTTAAGTACCTTACCCCAGAGAGATTTTGATGAAGTAGAATCATTAATCATACTCCTCACCATGCTCTTAAGTGTCCTATTGCGTCTCTTGACAATACCATTCATGGTTGAAGAACAAAGTATGGTGTATTAAAGGATAATACCATATTCTTCCAGGAATTTGGCAAACGAGCTTAGATGTTATTCACGAGATCCATCATATCTATCGTAGTATTTACTACCTTAGCTAGATCTAGCGACTTTAATTATTTTTGTTGAGTTGTTTTTCAATTTCAACTTTAAATTGTTTGAACACAGCCAAGGCTTGTGACTTTTCATGATAGAGATATAGGTAGCCATAACGTGAATAGTCATTTATAAACGTAACAAAGTATTGTTGATCATTCCAAGATGTCATAGGGAATGATCTACAATTATCTTTATATATTAGTTATAAGATATTTGAACATCTATTGGTACCTAACCTCTTAACATTGGTTTGTTTTTCCTTAATATACTCAATGCAAATTTGAAAATTTGCTAAGCTTAAAGAAGGAAGAATTCCATCTAACATAAGCCTCTCTATTCATTGTTTAGAGATATGACCTAAATACTTGTACTATAACATAGTTGAATCCTTAGTTGATTTTCACTTTGTACCTCTAGATGTATTATGTACGGTTTCATTATAAGAAGCTATTGTATCAAACAAATATAAATTGTCATTAATTATTAACCAAAGAATCTATACTAATAAGATTAGAATCTTGAAAAAGATTAAAATTTCCATTTCCTTGAAGATATGAATAACTAGATTTGTCCAATACAGAAACAAAAATTAAATTCTGCTTAAATGATGGTACAATATAAGTTTTTTTCAAATATAAATAACAATCTAAAATGACCAATAGCTTCCACTTCAACTTTATTGTTGTCACCTACAAAGATGTATCTTTCGCCATCACTTGGTATCTAACAACTTAGGCAATCCTATATAGACACACTTATGTGAATAAATGTACCAGAATCTATCTACCAAGTGTGTCTAGGTACAAAAGTTATATTAACTTCAGAACAAATTAAAGCAAAAGATATACATTTCTTAGCATGCCAAGCATGATACTTGGTAGAATCTTCCTTCTTGTTCCCACCTTTCTTGTAAAAGTGGCAAGAAAATTCAAACAACCATTGTTGCTTTTTAGGTGAAACAGTTGTAGCTTCATTGGACTTTCGTTTCCTTTTGCCTTTATCCTTAGAAGTAGATGTCAGGTGAGCACTCTTTGTCTTATCGTGTTTTAGTCTCTCTTCCTCTTACATACAATGAGAAATGAGCTCATTAAGAGTTTATTTCTCTTTCTGATAGTTGTAACTGACTTTGAATTGATTGTATTGTGTAGGAAGAAAGATCAAAACTAAATGCACAAGCAAGTCTTCTGACAATTCTAACTTAAGTGCTTTTAGTTTTGAAGTAATATTGGATATCTCCAAAATGTACTCCCTTATATTTTGCTTTGTCTTGTATCTCATAGAAACTAAATTTGCCAATAACGTACTAGTTTCCGCTTTTTCATTCTTAACAAATCATTTCTCAAGGTCATTGAGAAATTCTCTAGTATATATTTCTTCAGACATTGTGCTTCTAAAAATTCCTAGAATGACATGTCTTATGATTATCAGACTTAGTCGATTGGAATGTTCTCACTTTTTATAAGCTTTTTTGTCCTTAGTTGAACTGTCGTACTTCAATGTGGGGAGTTGTTCCGTAGTTAAGGTTAAATCTAGGTCCATGCACTCAAGAACGATCATAATGTTCTCTTTTCAATACTTAAAATTTATGCTAATAAGCAAAGGAATTGAATTAATGTAGGCAGTTATTGAAATAGATGCATTTACTGAAAAAATTATTAAATAATTGAAAACCAAGAGAATAATTATTCTAATGACAAATATATTAATCTTTAACAATAAAGAAAGAAAGAAATAAACTCAATTTATGGTGGGACCAATCTCAAGATACCTAGTGCAACATCGACATTTAATCTTTAAGTAGAAATGTTAACTTGCAAGTGCTATTCTTCGATGTAGTAATCAAATACTGATAATTAGTCCTGTCAAATTAACAAACCATTCTTTAGATCGACTAGTTATTCATATAGCACAATTATATAATTGTCACATATTTATTACCACAAATGTGTTTGATATTCGACAAAATAGTAACTTTTCTTTGGACCGATTACTATCCATATGATTGTCAAACACACAAACATCTTTCTATCCTAAATAGACTAACTTAGGCAAGAGAGCCTATTTTGGTAGGATGTTGTTTTCATTAATCTATTCTTAAATAGAAGACAATTTAAAGTTGATCATTAATAACAAATTTATTTGATTTCAAATGTCATGGTCTAACAATTAATCATTAAGGTATGGTAAAAAGCATTTAGATGCAATTAAAGTAAAATTACAATGGTTTATTCTAACATAAACAATATTTTAACCATGTAAAATACATTTTGGAATAAATGTCTAAACTTCAGGAACCAAATAGTAAAAATTCTAGAGAACTCAGGATTTAAAAGAAATAATAAATTTCTATTAGATTTTCCATTAAATCAAATAACTTTGTAGAGTTTTTCTAATTGAAATATATAAATTCAGTTGGAACAAATATAAATGCAAGGGTTTCTTTGCAATTATCATGGATAACTAGATGGACAGGTAAATGGATCTAACCTAGATTTGATTACCCACAAAACTCAGAAATCCTAACTAACTGTAGAAACATACATCAAGAAGGGAAGCAACGGCGGTGGAACCTTCGACGGCTGGACTGTCGTCAAAGGAGGAGCCTGGCCAAAGATCTGGTGTCTCAGAAGCGTCAGAACACATATTGCCAAGTTGGCCCATTAATAAATCACAATATGTCAAAATACTCTTTATACATGAGACCTACATTACTTAAAATGTATATTGACTCAACCTAAAAAACGAAATAGATCACTATAAATGAGTTTAATCAGAAAATAACTTATAATACTTTAATTGATTTTATATTAGCTTATATTTAATTGAATTTAACCCAACATTCAAGTCGTTCTTTCTTCTAGTTCTTGTTTGTTTTTGACATTAGAATGTAATCTAATTACTCTTTTTCCGCTCAATCCTATTTTGTGATTGATTTGAGAGGGACATGTGTTAGTGATTTGTAAATATCTATCTCAACAAAAACGATCCTCTCATTGGCAAATTGTAAAAATTTCATTTTAATTTTCGAGCTCTGTAAAAAGTTTTGGTTGGTGTCTCCTTGAAAAAAAACGTAAAAAATTGGAATAAATTTATATCTACATTAAGTTGTTACAACAAAAAAAAAGGATTTTTATACTTCTAGCCTATGTCATGGCATATTCATGTTTCGAAATTGACCATGCCTAACTTCCCAACAACCCATGGACTACTCCAACATTAAGGACCATTAAGAAACCTGTGGACTATCCTCCGTGGATTCTAGAAGAGACATTTTTACGGTAACCGGCAGATCCATAATACATCCCAAGTTAGCCGCCAACCCTTTAATTACTGGTCTCACGCCAAGTCTTAATGGATTCCTCTCTTTTTTGAGCGAGATAATATATGAGATGAGATTTTATTTTTTGACAAAGAGAAAATGTAATCTTTATTAAAATATGGATATGTTACAGGTACTAATGCTACAAAAGGAACTCAAAGAGAGTACCTTAGTATTCTGGAGCATCAAGGGACACTCCCTTAATCATAAAGAATAACAATCCTAGCTAAAGAAATTTATATAAAAGACGGATCCAAAAAACTACAAAGGACACAACTAAGATTGGCTAACATGTAATGTACATATTAGCTTGAATAAATAACCTTCATCTCAAATCTCAAAAATCCGAGCTTTACAGGAAAAACGAGAAAGGAGGAGGAGATTATTCGAGTAGCCAGCGACATCCAACCTCGTCTTGCTAGCAAACCACACATTAGCAATGTTTCCTTTGATGAATATTAGTAGGCATCCCTCATGTATCCATGCTACAAATACTCCAAAGCTCACTCAACAATTCATGGAATGCATGGCACGTACGGTTTTTTCTGAAGGACACTACCCTGTTTTGCTAAGAAAATCAACAACAAAATTACCTTCATGAAAGTAGTGATTGTAGGTAATAAAAGGGAAGGTCCAATGCATTTATATCATCCGACACCATTTATAGTACTTTCAATAAACTAAAAACTCACCCTTGATCATATAAATAACATTCAAAGAGTTACTACAAGAAAAATTAGATTTTACGATGATAAATAACGAGGACATAACGAGTAAATATCCTCGTAATAAATTAACGAGAATATATAGTAAAGATTTTGCAAGGAAATTACCTCGCAGTTTTTTACGAGGATTTTTTCTCGTAATGTCCTCATTTTTTATTTAGCGACTATACAGTGAGGAAATGTCCTCGTTAAAGTCTTCGTTAATTCAGGTATAAAATACCTCGATGCGGGTCGTTTTGCCCCTTTTTTTCTTACCCTAACGTCACTTGTCTGCCTCCTCCTCCGCCTCTCCTCTGTTTTTCTCAGTCGTTCATCACTCATCCTCCTTCGCCTCCTCGACGGTGTTCCTCTGCGGTGCCTCTTCGACAGTGCGTCCTCCGACATCGTCCTCCTCCTCCTCCTACTTGTCACCAGATTCGTCAGTGCTGTGTCTTCTTATCGGCACAGATTCGTCGTCGTCCTCCTCCTCCCGCCTATCGCTGGAGGCAACCTCCCCCCACCAACGTGCTCTGACGTTCTACACCTCCTTCACAACCCCTCCTTGACGTTCCCTCCAGCGGCACAACCTCCTCCCCCTCCAGCGGCACAACCTCCTCCTCCTCCTCAATTCTGAGGGATGCTTCATGCTTGTTGGGCCAATGATTGCCCAATTTTTAACAGAACTAAATATGCGTGCTCATGGAAGCATGTTTGCCTGTTTGGTAGAGAAGAAAAGAATTAAAAAAGCTTAATAAAAGTTTAAGGAACCATCCTGTTTGTGAGGCATAATTTTGCAGGAATATATCTTCCATCACACCTGTATACTAGAAATGGAAGTTGGTTTATTTATTATTAAAATATACTCTTGTTAATCTCGTAGTTTCAGATGCCATCTATATGGATGTAGTTCTGGGTATAAATGTAGTATGAGATCCTATTCTGGCTTCTTCATGTTTCTATTTATTGATCTTCAATTAGGAACGGAGTAGTTTTCACTTCTGACGTTGAAAACAAGGATGGGGGTGGGTTCATGGCGATTTAGAGACATAGCCTTTACATGTAAGAAGCAAGCTTAACGTACACAAATTTGTCATGTAACTACACGATATATTTATATCAAAACCTCCAAGGAATAAGAAAAAAAGTCTTTATTGCATTGATACGAGAAATTTGTTCTTAAAAGTGGACTTACATAATAATATTGCAGTACCTTATCACTAACACTGTCAAATTCATAATGGCTCCAATAAGAATGACTTGATGTTTTATAAAAAATTGAAGTTTACAAGTAGATCAACATATAAACAGAAAAATACTATCATGTAGAAAGAATTATTGTGTATAGGATAATTTATGACAATAAGAATGTACTAGATAAGCCTCTTACCATGCTTGGCATAAGCGGAAGAAAAATGAATAACCATACTAGGTTTATGGTCAATGTTTTTATGATAAAGGGGATAAAATTAAATAGAAAGATACTGGATATTGAAACATGCATCAGTATCAAGAGCACAAAGGATAATTAGAAATCAAATCAAACCCATAAGCACAGTTGGTTAAACAAGCTAACAACCAACTGAAATAAAAAAAACATAAACAAGAAATAAAGTCTGGGGCAGAAAACAGCACTAGACATACTTGGTGTCAGGCTTTTCACATAGTTCCATTTGTCGGTTGCCGAAATATTTACATGCAGACATGGAAAACGGACCAGGTCGACCCGTTGGCCGGTCCGGACCGGGCCGACCGCAACAGGCTATAGGCCCGGCACGGCCCATGGCCCGCATCTGGGCCGGGCCGACGGCCATTTTCCGCACACAGCGCGGGCCGACCCGGGCGGTTCTCGTGGGCCGGACTGGGCCTATCCGGTGGGCCGATCGGTCTGGCCCGACACGGCCCGCGGGCGTTTTTGCCAGGCCCAGACCGGGCCGGGCGGGCCTGGGCCGGTCCAGCCCGTTTTCCATGTCTATTTACATGTCATTCCAGCACTACCTCGTCATTTTGAAACACTCTACAATTTGGGGATATACGTTTGTAGAAAAAATCATGTATTGATACACAACGACTCACGTTAGGAGAACTTCCAACACAATTAAAAGCATG
>JAMKQA010003834.1:0-15201 GCA_024699735.1 Posidonia australis
AATTTCTCTCAAGTCCACTAGTTCGAAAGCACATCAAGGAGGTTGGCTCTTGTGGGAAAAATTAAAGACTTTGTAATCAAACAATCAGTGTAATTCTCCAGTTGGGAGAAGGTTCTGCAGTTCGTGGGAATTGGTAAGGGTTTGGCCATCAAGTAAGTGCTTACATTAAGTAGTTAAAGGGAACTCTCGTGGGTATCTCGAGGAGTGGAGTAGGCCGAGGTTTTGACCGAACCACTATAAATCTCTTTGTACCTTTCATTGCCTCTCATCCCCTTCTGTGCATAAATTAGTTTAATTTTCAAATCATTGTAATTATCCATTTACTTGAAATTGTAAAATAAGTAGTTAATTTGTATAATATTTTTTAATTCACTATTCATCCCCCCTCTAGTGAAGCCTTAGGATCCTACAATTGGTATCAAGGCGGGTTATCTAGATTTAGACTAATCGTCTATTAGATGGCATCATCTACATCCCATAATATTATTAATGGTCAAATCATAAATAGGCCTCCTTTTTCTGATAGAATGAATTATAGCTATTAGAAGAGTAGAATGATAATCTATTTAAAATTAATCACTTTTGAATTATGAGATATAGTTGTAAATGGATTCACCTTAAGTTCCAAATCTTATAAAGAATGGAGTAATGAAGAAAAAGTCTTAGCTCAATTAGATGCAAAAGGATTGAATATTTTATTTTGTACTATAAATCAAGAACAATTTAATAGAATATCAAAATACAAATCCTCTCATGATGCATGGCATGTCTTACAAGTTACTCATGAAAGAGTCAATCAAGTAAAAGAAACTAAAATAAACATGTTAATACACAAATATGAATTGTTTAAGATGAAGCAAAATGAAACCATAGGAAAAATGTTCACCAGATTTAATGAAATAACAAATACTCTACAATATCTAGGAAAAGAGTTCTCTCAAGGTGAGCTTGTAAGGAAAATCTTTTTGTCACTCACTCCCGATTGAGAAAAGAAGACCACAACCATTGAGGAGGCTAAGGATCTCTCTAGCTACTCACTTGAGGATCTAATTGGTAACCTCACTTCATATAAAGTTCAAATGAAAAAAAAAAGAAAATTTAAAAAGTTTATAGAAAGAGGAAAGTTTCAAAAGAAAAAGAACAATACTGAAACACCCCTTTGCTTCAAATGCAATAAACCTGGTCATATTAAGAAGGACTGCCCTTTACTTAAGACCAAAACATTTAAAAATGATAAGAAGAATAAAAAGAAGGTCCTTTAAGCTACTTGGGATGAAAGTGACCCGTCTTCAGATGAAAACTCTTCTTCGGATGGTGAAACAACAAATATGTGCTTCATGACTCTAGAAGAAGCATATCGTTTATCCCAAACAAACAAAGAGTGTTCTATGCATGAATTCATCGAAGGATTTAATGAACTTTATCAAAAATAAAAAGTTTTGAAATCCAAATACAAAAACTCAAGTCAAGCTATCACCTCATTAATAAGTCAAAATGAATCATTAATAAATGAAGGAAAGATACTTTTTGATGAAAACCAAAAATTAGAAGACAAAAATATTGAATTGAATATGGAAATTGACCACATGAAACATAAAATTAAAAATCTAGAAAATGACACTTCATTATTAAAAATTAAAAGCAATAACTTATTAACAACTATTACAAAATTTACCATGGGAAAGGAAAACTTACATAAAATCCATGGGAAAGGAAAACTTACATAAAATTCTTTCTTACCAAAGACCATCATTAAATAAACATGGAATTGGCTTCTCTAATTTTCAAGAAATTCCATATGAAAATGGTTTTGTAAAAGCTATTACAAATGAAAAATATGTTTTTGTGATAAAGAAACAACAAAGGTGGACCTCAAAACAGAATGTAACGCCCAAAACCTAAGCACGCTACCAAGATCACAGTATCACAAGTAAAATTAAACTAATTAAAGCAATAATTAAATAACTGTAATTAAGGCTCACCTCTAGGAAACGATGTGAGGGTAGAAGCTCCAACTCTGGCACTGAGACTCCACTACACATGACCTACACTTGAAAACCAACCAAAGCACGCGTGAGTGACATCTAAGTCACCTAGTACGCGCTCCAAACACACAAACAACCAAATCTAGCAAAAGCACTGAAAATACAACTTTAATTTATAAAAACTTGATTTTCTTTTGAAAACCCATTTGAAAACATCATTCTCTTTTTCCTGTGAAATCACATGGGAATTTGTTCCCAAGACTATGCTTTTCTCAAAACTCACTTTTTCATTTCTTTTTAAAACATTTGAAATTTGTTTCCAAAACCATAGTCTTTCCCAAAACTCATCATCTTTTCAATGCTTGGGATTTCTTCCCAAAATCAAATCATTATCAAAACTCATATCTTAAGGAAACCACTTTCTCGACCAGGTCTAGCCCAAAACACAATGCCTCACAGGACTCAAAACCAAAATCACAAATGCTTGTTAGTAACTGGTTAAAATACAATTCTTATTTAATTCTAGAATTTTAGAACCATTTATAAGTCCAATCCTAGCCAAACCACATTTCTTACATTTTCACAAAACCACACACTTTTCTTATTCATGCCCACTTTTCTTTATTGATGTTATCTTGATTAGGGGTAACCAGACACACAAGTAGTAGGTGAGGACATCATTTCCCCAACCTCCCTACGTTGCTGCAGTGATGTTCCCCGTGCAGGAGGACACCACTCTAGCCAACCGGCCTCAATTCTTCTCATATATGCACAGGGATACGTCTTTATCTGACGTCCCATCGGTGACCCAAACAACTAGGTTCAATAACCCAAGCTTAGCCTACACTGTCACAAACATTGGTGACCACGATCGTATCTGACAATTAATGTTTTACAATTTGTTGACACCATACACTCGTGATCCCACACTAGCAACAATGGTCGTATCAGATAATGGATTTCTTTGGAGTGTCATTCTCCTACCTCCTTGTCAACACCAACCCTCGTGATTCCACAACACATTATTAATATTTTCTTTTCAAAACTCTTAAATTTTCCTTTCAAAACCATTTCTATTTCATTCTTTAGTTGCAGGAATCTTTTCCATGCAACACATGGCCTTCTCCTGGGGTCCCAACTCAATTCATGAAAACCATGATTTAAAATCATAAATTGGATCTCATGCCCAAAACCACGTATTTAATCACTTTCTTTCATTTTTAGGGCTTTAAGCCTAAAATCATTCCCAAAATTACTTATTTGGGGTCTGTATTCGTCTACGACATTTATATGGGGAAAAGACTATTAACACATGCTCACTATCCCTTTAAAACCAATTATTCCCATCATTTATGCCCATTTATTCATATGGGCCAAGAACTCAGTTCGGCATGTCGAATTACCTATGTCCAGAACACCTCCCTTGTTTCAGCCTACACATTTTGTCGAAAATGGGAGCCTATACTGGATCCCTCAAACATGCATCATAAATCAAGGATAAATCACGGGGTGTAGATCCATGAGTCTACTTCAAAACCGCTCAAACCATTCATGAATTCATTCATCATGTAAGCCATACAAAAATCGTAAAGGGGTGGAGCTCATTGTAAAACACTGTAGCATACAACCCTAAAACTCGCATAAATCCACTAAATTTCATCCTAACCGCATGATATCTACATATTCATGCTATCCATCACATTCTCATTCATGCCACCATTTTTCTACGATTTTACATGCATTTATTCTCATTTTCATGCATTTAACATATTAAACTGAAAACGTGGAAACGAGAGAGGAAATGGGTCGCGTACCGTGGGTGGTGCTCCGATGAGCTCCCTTACACTCTGGCAAACCTTTCCTCGCCCCGACGAAGCTCTTCTACCGACGAACCATGCAGACAACCACATTCCTCTAGCTTCTGCACTGTTTCCCCCCTCTTCCTCTTTCTCTCTCGGCCGCCCTTCCTCCATTTTATCTCCTCTTTTTCCGCGTTGCGTCGGCCTTCCATCGCATCAGAAAAGATGGGGAGGCACAGGCTACCATTTGTGGTGGCATGGGTTCGGGGGAAGAAGAAAAAAGGGATGAACATGGGGAGAGCTCATGAGAGAGAGAGAGGAAAAGAAAGAAAGGAGAAAGATAGCCACGCAACCTGAGGCGATTGTGTAGCCTCAAACTAGACTCCACATTGGTCCTAAATCACAAATTGGTGTACAGAAAGCCAACTAAACCCTCACACTCACAAGAAATCACAGATTATCTAATAATAAACTATTTATACAATATTACAATTAATTACATGGTTTACAATTAAAATGGATAATTAGGCCCAAGTGTCACAGAGAATTATTGAGTTTCAAAATCTAACAAACCTGGACCTAAAATGATGTAGGTACCAAAATCATATCTTCCTTCATGTAATGCAGGATGAAATCTAAATGGATCCTTGACAGTGGATGTTCAAGGCATATGACAGGAGAAAAGGATTTACTATGCTCATTCGCTACCAAGGAAGATGGAACTGTGACATTTGGAGATAATGCGAAAGGGAAAATTGTTGGAATCGATCATGTCAGTAATTCTGATAATCCCTCTATTGAAAATGTTTTACTTGTTGATGAATTAAAACACAATCTCCTTAGTATTAGTCAATTATTTGATAAGGGATACAAAGTTATTTTTGATAAAAAGGAATGTCTCATAATTGATTCTATTACAAGCAAAGTATTATTTGTTGGGTCAAGAAAAAATAATGTATATAAAATAAATATAACTTATGAACCTAAGTTATGCCTTGCATCTACAAATGATGATAAATGGTTTTGGCATAGACGGCTTGGCCATGCTAATAATATGAGTAAGTTATCCAAAATTCCTAAAAATGAAAGTGTTATTGGTTTACCGAAATTGGATTTTCAAAAAGACAAACTATATGATGCATGTTAATTTGGAAAACAATACAAAACCTCATTTAAGGCCAAAGATTGTGTTTCTACTACAAAACCTCTTGAACTCATCCATATGGATTTATTTAGTCCTAGTAGGACATTAAGTTTTTGAATGAAAAAGATATGCATTTGTATTGGTGGATGATTTTTCAAGATTCACTTGGATTTTATTTTAGTAAACAAAAATGAGGCATTTTCAAAATTTTGAAAGTTTTACAAAAAAATACAAAATGAAAAAGAATAAAAAATCATCAGAATTAGAAGTGATCAAGGAGGGGAATTTGAAAATTATAGTTTTGAAAAATTTTGTGAAGAAAATGATTTTATACATGTTTTCTCTTTTCCTAGAACTCCTCAAAATAGAGTAGTTGAAAGGAAAAATAGAATCTTACAAGAAATGGCAAGAACCATGCTTTATGAAAATAATTTACCAAAGCATTTTTGGGCCGAAACCGTAAATACTGCTTACTACATTTTAAATCACGTTTCTCTTATGCCAATTTTAAATAAAACTCCTTTTGAGTTGTGGTTTGAAAAAATTCCAAAGATTTCTTATTTCAAGGTATTTGGTTGCAAATGTTTTAATCTCAATACTAAAGATATTCTGGATAAATTTGACTCTAAATCTGATGAAGGTATTCTTGTAGGATATTCTACAAGAAGCAAGGCATATAGGATTTATAACAAAAGAACTTTAACTATAGAAGAATCCATGCATGTCGATTTTGATGAAAATCCAATTAAAGTAATTAATGAAGAAGAAGAACCCGAATTTAATGATAATGATATAAATAATGATCAAACATGAAATGAATGTGACACTTATGCCTTTGTTTCATCCATAGAACCCAAAAATACAAATGAAGCTTGTAATGATGAATATTGGGTTAATACAATATATGAAGAATTAAATCAGTTTGAAAGAAATAATGTATGGGATTTGGTTCCAAAACTTGAAAATCAACAAGTCATTGGAACTAAATGGATTTTTCGAAACAAATTAGATGAATCTAGGAATGTAGTTAGAAATAAGGCTAGGCTTGTAGTTCAAGGTTATAATCAGGAGGAAGGCATCGATTTCGATGAAACTTATGCACCTGTAGCCATATTAAAGTCCATTAGGATGTTATTAGCATATGCTAGTCACCTAGGATTTAAACATTTTCAAATGGACGTAAAGAGTACATTTTTAAATGGAATAATTGAAGAAGAAGTTTATGTCAAACAAACCCCTAGTTTTGAAGATGAATCCTATCCTGATCATGTTTATAAATAGAACAAAGCATTATATGGACTAAAGCAAGTACCTAGGGCTTGGTAGGAAAGATAAAGGAAATTCTTAATTCATTAAGATTTTTCAATTGGTGTTATTGACTCCACTCTATTCATAAAAAGGATAGATAATGATATTTTAATTATCCAAATATATGTTGATGAAATCATTTTTGGATCGACAAATGAAAATCTATGCAATGATTTTTCAAAAATTATGCAAAAAGAATTTGAAATGAGTGTGATGGGTGAATTGACTTTCTATCTAGGATTACAAATAAAATAAAACAAAGAAGAAATATTTATTAACCAAGAAAAATACACTAGGGAATTATTAAATAAATTTGGTATAGAATGTAGCAAAATAGCTAGGACACTTATAAGTACCTCGACTAAGTTAGAAAAATAAAAGGATGGACAAAAGGTGGATCAAAAAGTATATAGATGAATGATTAGATCTCTTTTATAATTAACAGCTTGTAGACTAGATATAATGTTTTGTATATGCTTGTGTGCAAGATTTCAAACTTCACCAATGAAGTCACACTTGAAAGTTGTTAAAAGAATCTTAAGACATCTACAATGATCAATTAATTTTAGATTATATTATCCTAGAAACTCTAGCTTAAAACTACTAGGGTATAATGATGTCGATTATGTTAGATGTAGGACTGATAGGAAAAGCACTAGTAAAACTTGTCAATTTATAGGACACTCATTAGTTTCAGGATTTAGCAAAAACCAAAAGTGTAGCAATCTCAACAACAGAGGCTGAATATATTGCAGCTAGTTGTTGTTGTGCTCAAATTTTATGAATGAAACAAATTCTAAAACACTTTGGTATAACATTATCCACAACTCCAATTTGTTGTGATAATACAAGTACAATTAATTGATCAAAAAATCAAGTACACCACTCTAGAACAAAATACATAGAAGTAGGACATCATTTCTTAAGAGATCATGTTCTTAAAAATGATATTAAATTAGAATTTATTCCAACTAAAAAACAAGTTGTTGATATCTTTACAAAGCCTCTTGATGAACAATAATTCACTAAAATTAGAAGAGATTTAGGTATTTGTAAAATATCAGATATAATATAAAAATTTTACTCTTTGAAAAATTTCGGATTATTGATTTAATCTGTCGAAAAGTACTGAATCGATATACCAAAAATTAATGGTATACCGATTTTATAATAGATTTATCAATAATGTTCATTTCGGAATACTGAAAAGTTTCGGTCGACCGAATCCCCTAAGTTACGAATTTTTTGGTATAACGATTTATGTACTGAGAGAAGTTCTAAAAAATCCTGTAATCACTTTTGGCATACCAATTTAATTTTTGGTATACCGAATTACCCGTATGAACCATTATAAACCTAAAAACCTAGGGTTCATTTCTCACTTTCTCTCCTTTGGTCGACCGATCCTCTCTCTGAAACCCTTCCTCTGTAGTTCCAGATCTCTGATCAAGCCTCCCCAATGATCCTCTCGCGTCACCAGCCCCTCCTCTCTCTTCCCTCGACATTTTCCACCCTCAATCCAACAATGGCACCTAAGAAAATGCTTGCCTCATGTGGAAAGAGAAGGCATGAAGACTCTTCAACGCCGATAGCCTCCACAAGCCAATCAAGCCTTTATTACCATTTCATTGATGAAGAGGCTCAACATGCTAATCGGATAGATTCTCAAATCGAGAGGTACTCATGGGAAGACGTATAATCTTTCATGAGCTCGAATCCATTAAGCCACTTTTTGATTTCCAAAACTTGATTCCATTCTTGGCATCCTTAGGAGATTGTCTATACTATCCAGAGCTAGTGTCACAATTTTATGCCAATATGAAAATTTCTCATGAACTAGGTCATCCATATCATTGTGGCAAAAACATAGAATTTGATGTTGTCCTCTTAGGTCAAGTATTTAAAATCTCAGCTTCTGGTATTGACGTCACTCTATCCATCTATGGGTTGGATTGGTCCTTTTCTGATATTAATAAAGTCATTTCCCTAAACCCTAAAAATAGTTTTAAGCCTAGCAAAATAAATCAATTAACCAAACAATCTTGCATTATAGCTTACATTGTGGCCGCTAATTTAGTTCAGAAGAAAGGCCACCATGATGAATTGAGTGAGTTAACTTGTAAGGCCATTTATGCCATTATAAAGAAAATTCCTATCAATTGGGGTCGAGTAATCTTTCATTGCATGACCCATCTAAAAACAAAGCTTTTCTTTGGTCCCATTTTGACTTATCTTTTTGAAAATTTTGAGATCCCATTTGATAATGAACCAAGTCTCCCAATTAGAGCTGAACCTTTAGGAACCCACATGGAACAATATAGTGAGCATCAAAACAAGATTAAAAATCTTCCTGAGGGTTCCTCATCTGTAGTCCCACGAACCCAAGCGAGAGAAGAAGAAGATGCAAGCTCTGAAGAAGAGGAGGAAGAAGAATCAAGTGTATCCAAGAAATTGGATTTGATTCAAAAACAAATGTCGGAAATGTATGTTCAACAAAAGCAAATGATGGAAATGCAGTTACAATAACAGAAGCTGATTTCTGATGTGATGCTTCAACAACAACAACAACATCAAGAATATAAGGAGAGTATAAAGAAACTAACTGATCAAGTCAAGGCGTATCAAGACACTCTTCAAGAATATCACCAAGATATTCTTGAACATATTAATCCTCCTCCTCCTTAAAATTGTGTTGTAACATCCTTTGCTTGGGATCTTAAAATCTTCTTGTTATGATTGAATTTTTGACAATGATGGATATTATGTTTGGTTATTTATGTTTGGTTATTTATGATTGGAAAAATTCTTGGATGATTCAAATTACTTGGGTTATTTGAAATATAATTGTATGGAAATATTGATCTATAACACAAAGGGGTAGATGCCTTATTTAGAAACACTTCATTTGGGTAGTTTTTTGCTTATAACAAAAAGAGGGAGAAATATGGTATATATGAAAATATTAAAAATTCATGAAAATCAGCATTTTAAGATATTATACATAAGTTAGGGGGAACTTATTTTAAGGGGGAGTTCATTTTAATCTTAAGATATTATACTCATGAATAACCATGGTTGGTGATATGGGGAGTTTATTGAAAATTCTTACCTTTTATATTTAGAACTTATGTTTAATATTTTGATTTTGTCATCATCCAAAAGGGGGAGATTGTTGAAAATATATTATATGTTTTGATGATAACACATGAACTAATTAATTTTTGTGTATATTTTCATTTAAGGAAAAAGTACTCCAAGGATAAGATTGCAGAGTTGTAATATTGGAGTCATGTAAAATACTATGTAATATGTATGTATATTTGATGAAATAAGTTGAAAAATGTATATGTAAAATTATGCTTAGAATAATTGTTGAAAAATCAAAGAAGAGTCAAAATAGCATACCGAAGAAAAACGGCATACCAAACCAGGAAGAAACGGCACAAGCATCGACATTCTGAAAGCAAATGTTGAAAATGAAAGGAGTCAAAACGGCATATCAGAGAAAAATGACATACCAAACCAAGAAGAAATGGCACAGCAACGGAATTCCAAAAATGCATTGGGGAAATAAAGCTAAAGGCAAACAACATAGCAGGGGAAAACGGTATACCGAATCAGGAGAATTCGGCATACCGAGATTTTTCCATCATACCGAATTGGTCGTGACTTGAAATTTAAAGAAGAAAATGGCATTCCGAAGCTCAAAATAGCATACCAACTCACTAGCCAATTATGATCGTTTTCTAGCCGTTAGACACAGAGTTTTCCCTCCTTAATCCTATAAATAGGACTCCTAATCACCCCCTAAGCCTCATCAAGTACTCCTAAGCTCTCTCTATCTACTACCTTTGGGTAAGCTCCAATCACATTCATAGCACAATTTCTCCCAAGTCCACTAGTTCGAAAGCACATCAAGTAGGTTGGCTTTTGTGGGAAAAATTCAAGACTTTGTAATCAAGCAATTAATGTAATTCTCCAGTTGGAAGAAAGTTCCGCGGTTCGTGGGAATTGGCAAGGGTTTGGCCAACAAGTGTTTACATTAAGTAGTTAAAGGAAACTCTCGAGGGTATCTCGAGGAGTGGAGTAGGTCAGGGTTTTGGTCGAACCACTATAAATCTCTCTGTGCCTTTCATTGCCTCTCAGCTCCTTCTATGCACGAATTAGTTTAATTTTCAAATCATTGTTATTGTCCATTTACTTGAAATAGTAAAATAGGTAGTTAATTTGCATAATATTTTTTAATTCACTATTCACCCTCCCTCTAGTGAAGCCTTAGGATCCTACAAGATCGAAGATTGGATTCCGTCCATTTAGCATGAAAACTCAAATGGAGACTTCATCTAAGGTCACCACAGAACATATCAGATTCCGTTCATCCAGAGAGGAACCTAAATGGAGACCTTATCCGAAGTCACCATAGAACAAATCAGATTCCATCTGTCCAGAGTGGAACCCAAATAGAGACTTCGTCCAAGGTCACCACAGAACAAATCAGATTCTGTCTGTCCAGAGTGGAACCCAAATGGTGACCTCTTCCGTAGTCACCAAAGAACAAATCAGATTTCATCCATCTAGAATGGAACCTAAATGGAGACTTCATCCAAAGAATAAACTAGATTCCATCCATCTAGAGTGGAAGCCAAATGGAGACTTCGTCCAAGGTCACCACAGAACAAATCAGATTCTGTCTGTCCAGAATAGAACCCAAATGGAGACCTTGTTTGAAGTCACCAGAGAATAAACTAGATTCCATCCGTCTAGAATGGAAATACAGGAAAAGAAAGATCAAGTCCGTTTGGAATGAGTGCAACAAAGGGGGGCACTGAGATTTGTTTGTCCAAAGCGAATCTAGGATGGGACCATCCAGACTACGTCTGAAGCCTTGAAGAAGATGAAATCTAGACTCGTCCGACTAAGGCATGTCTAACAAAAGAGGTGGCACCAAGATTTGTCTGTCCAAAGTGAATTTAGGATGGGACCATCTAGACTTCTTCCGAAGCCTAGAAGAAGGTGTAAACTAGACTTGTACGACTGGAATAACTCTAACAAAGGAGGTAATGTGGAGCTTGCCAACCGAAATAAGATCAATGACAGACTCCCGAGCAAGGTGAAAAACATGGCAGATATAGGAAGATGCTAAAGGACAATTGACATGCCCTTGGTATCAAGGAAAGATACCTAAGGGCAGCTAACATGTCCCTACTATCAAGGAATGATACCCAAAGGTGGCCGACATGCCCCTGGTATCAAGGAATGATACCCAAAGGCAGCCAACATGCCCCTAGTATCAAGGAATAATACCCAAAGGTAGCCAACATGCCCGTAGTATCAATGTATAATGCTAAAGCTGAAAAGGATATAAAGGACAGCTTGAGAGATACTAGGGCAAAACAAATGTCCCCAGTTCCGAGGTGAGCTACCACAAGAATACCGAAAAACAAGGATGTAAGACATCTAGCTAGATGTTTAGCCAAATGGGGTTGCCAAGGAGATCTTTTTTGTGAGTATGAGTGTACCCTGAATCGTTGCTGCTGTGCCAGCTATGCCATTTGTAGGAGCAACTTAGGATTGGTTGTTTGTACTTGATATTGTCAGGGATACCTGATGTCTGTGGCTTGCTAGTGCAGTAATTGATGTTCAGGATTTTGCTTGTTGTAGTGGCTAGCTATAGTTCTTGACTTTGTAGGTACTGTAATCTTTGTGTGGTGAATGTCACTTCTCTAAAATAATGTGCACTTGGCTGTCATTCTAGAGGTGTGATTTTTGTACCAAGCTTTCTTAGAATAGCCCTCTTTTCCCACAAAGCCACTTACATGCCCCTAGTCAAAGACTTTGTCTAGTTTTTACAATCAATGTGCAGTGAGCTGGTGTGTTGTTGAACGTTTGATGTGTGGGTCCTGACCAAAGAGCAGATGACATGCCTTTGATGAATAGAGTAGTTGTTTACGCATGCCCGACTAGAAACTAGTTGACATGCTCCTAGCATAAAAGGCTAACGATGCGCAATGAGAACAGGAAGTATATCGGGATATACCAAGGCAAAATAGATGCCCCTAGTATAGAGCCGAGCAACCACAGGAAGTGTTGAGCACCACTCAAGGGTGTGAAAACTTGGGGGTCAAGTCATGACTATTGGTGTGCTTTGGAACGTCGGAGTGACTGAGACTGCTAACGATTGAGGCAAGTGATACAATTGTTTACTGATTGGTGGTATGTATATTCAACCGCTGTTCTGAATTGTACTCAGATGGCAAGATGAATTGTGATAACTTGGAATAAGCCGTGAATGAAATTGTGGTCTGTCTCTGGCTGGCATGTCAAGGCTATGTTTTGTTCTACTGCTTATTCAGCCATTCTGTTCTAATTATAAACATGAACTTGGCTATGTTATCGTTGAGTATTCTACAGATAGTGTTTACCACACCTAAACTGTTGTGGAGAAGTCATTGTCGTGCTGTTGATTCTACAAGTCCGTGTAGCTCGTGCACTAACTGGTGTCCTTATTGTATATGTGCTTTAACCAAAGAGCAACTGAAATGCCCCTGGTTAAAAGCACTCGGTAAAATCCTATTGAACAAAACAATATGCAGTAAAGAGATTCATTCAAGCAAAATTGTGATGATTATGATTATTGTGGTGGACTCTGTTATTGCAAGCAAGTAGATTAATTGTTCAAGAGTGACTTTATTGTTTGATCAAAAAATGTATGTTTTGTTGATTAGGTGTATTTTTTTGTTGCTTACTATTTGTATTTGTTGTTTTGCTTGTCCGCTTCAATTGTTTGGTTTGCCCTCAATTAGGCTGGAAAGTTGTACGCCTTTTGGAAGAAGAGGACACCTTCAACTTAGTTGACCCTACAAAGACTCACAAGTTGTGGGTGGCTCTCGATGGGTAAATGGTGGCACTCAAACTCGTTATATAAGGTAGTGTAACAAACTCGGCTCCATGTCGAACTCTTTAGTGTCCTGCACCTATTCTTTTGAGATTACTGATTTTTCTTTTTCTCCCTCATAGACACAGTTTCACTCTAAAGAGGCCTTTATTGTAAGAGGGTGGGTCAGTCCCTCAAAAGTGCAATTTTACCGAGCACATACTTCAACTCCTCTCCAAGGTATGGTTAGGGTAGGGCTACGATGCGTGCCTCTTGCTATTAGGCTGACTTCTGTCTTCGCCTCATATCTTCTTAATTCTTTTATGCCCATGCAAATGTATATTTTCTTTTTTGGCTCACAACCTCAGTCATCCTAGCATTTTATCTCTCTTTTGGAGGTACAAGGCCCTTGCGAAGATTGGATATTTCGTTTGGTTCATAAATAGTGACTCCCTTGCTAACTTGGTCATTTAGATAGTGTCGACTGAGGAGGGATAATTCATTCCCATGTTAAGCAAGCTTTTCCAATTTTCGTCATCAGACAGAGTTGTTAGCAAGCAAAATGTTTTTTTTATATTTGTTTTTGTTTAATTTTTTTTTTTAAATGTTTTCTGATTTTTTTTGTCTTTTGATTATTTTTTTTCTTTTGTATTTTCTTATTTTTTATGTTTTGATATATGATGACACAGTAAAAAGAAACAACAAAGGGATCAAAGGAAAAGGATATAGCTTCAATGCTTGTTACTGCTACAATATCAATGTTGTTGGGGTTACTGAAATTAGGACAAGTGTGGCTAAAGCTGCTAGAACTGTTATTGAGACTGCAACTGTCATTGAAAATGTTGAATCTGCAAGTGTTGTTGAGACTGTATCCATTGTTGGAATTAATAGTTGTTGTGATTGCTGTCTCTTGTTAGATCCAGGGTACTTGCATGCACAGAGTCAAATTGGTGCCTGGCAAACTAGCAAACTTTTGGCTAAGCCCCCCATGGAGGAATAGGAACAAGAGTGGCATGCATGCATGATGCTAGATAGAACTGATAAAGGACATGAGATGGAACAAAGCCAATGAGACCTGACGGACCCGTTAGGTAAGAACCGAGAGAGAGGAGATAAACCCCTGAAGTTCCAGCACTTCGGAGCTTGCCTGCTTAGACAGGGTGAGGCTGGCTATTCTATGATGTGCACATGCATGTGCAAGTGTGGGTGTAAGTGTATGTGCTAGTGTATGTGCTACCTCCTGTGGGTTGACGACAATGACTCCATTATCAATCAAATCTTGGACAGCATTCCAACGAGTATGACACTCGTTTGTCGAATGTCCACAGGTCCAATGGAATCGGTAGAATAAATTTGTCTTATACCACCCACGTAGTAGGTCCGGTGGTGGACAAACCTCCGATAACTGCAGGAGTGGCGTAACTTTTGGAAAGATGTCACTCAATGACTCCATGAGTGTGGTGAAGTCGCTTTCCTTACAGCGAGGTTGCCTTTACCATTGTTGCTACCCTTGCCAATTTGACACAACGTGATGTGCTGACTCGATAGTGGTGTGTGGGTGTGTAATGCATGCTAAACTAGATGCCGGTGAGGGCATAGGTGTAGATGTGGATGTTGCACCCTACGTGCTAGCAACAATGGTCCTATTGTCGATCATGGTCTGAATGACATCCCGTAGAGTGTTACAATTATCAATCAAATGCCCTAAGGCTCGATGATAATTGCAATACGTGCTCATGTCATACCATTAAGGAAGTGGATTTGGTGGCGAACGAGGATCTACAAGCCTCAATAATGACACAATTTAAGGGAAAACAGCACTCAGTGGCCCACTTAGTGGAGTGTAGTCGCTTTCAATGTGATGGCCTCATTTTTACATAGGTTGTTGTCCCTGCTGAGTCGGTGCGACGTGATGCACTAGCTTGACAGTGGAAAGTGTGTGTATAGTATGTAGTATTGGCCTACATGTTGGACTTGAACCTGATGTTGAGGTGAGCAGTGAGTATGCTGTGTTGAGTGTGGTGTTGAGCATGGAAGTAATAGTTGTGGCATCGGTACGGCTTCAGGCAATGGACTTGAAAAATGTTGTAC
>JAMKQA010003836.1:0-17270 GCA_024699735.1 Posidonia australis
GTAATATCTAGAGCTTAAATAAAAGGATAAATGAAAGAGGAGTAAGGATCTTACCTTGCTTGTGGTGTTTCCTCCTTGAAGGCTCAAGATAATACTTCTTTGTTACTTTAGATTGGCTGAGGATGCTCTAGAATGCAAGGATATCTTCAGGAAACGAGAGAGGATTGCTGGGAATAAGTGAATGGCTTCACCAAGAGTCTAAATGGTTGCCAATGGAGGTCTTTTTATAGAGTTCCACAAGGGTAACTCCCATGGGATGCAGACAACCTCGCAAACGAAAAGTCTAGCGTAGATTCGCATGGAATATCCGCTAACAAGGGTTACAAGCATGGGAGATGGAAAGCCAGCAGCCAGCACTCTGAAAAGTGGCTGTGCACCAGCTTGCTGTGCCAGGATGGTGCTCTGGTTAGGTGCGCCACCTTGGTGCTCTAGCTAGTTGCACCACTTTAGTGCTCCTGCTTGGTGCTCCAGTCAAGTGCTCCACATTGGTGCTCTCCACTAGCTATCTGAATTGCCAATTGGGACACGGGCTTGCTATGGGCTTGTGGTCGGTTTATGCAATGATCTCTGGCTAGTTAAAAGGTTGAGTAGGATTCAAAAGTGGTTGAGTTTGTCACATTCAAAGCAACATCTGGAGAGTTTACCTATGAGTCAGCTCAAAATCGGGGTGTCTACACCAATCCAAAGTATTAATCCTCAAACTTGGTGATTGAAATAATTTCACCTTGCAATCTTTTTTTTTATGAAAAACAAATAACACCTGTGCCATTAGCATAAACATTCATAGGAAATGAGGTGCGAAATACATATTGGACCAGAAGGAGCCAAAGAGAAAGGTATTTTTGGAAAGCAAGCAATGTTGAGCCAGCACATGTGCACACCCATTACAATCCCTAGGAACGAAGGAGTAGACAATGGAGGTGAAGTTCCTCTCCATCGCCCGGCAGTGGGAGAGCAAACTAGAAGAGCATGGGAGCAACATAACCAAGTCATCTTGGAGAGAATTAATTAGGCATAAACAATCACTCTCAAGGATAACATGGGACCATCCCTTTTGGGAAGCCAGTTGCATGCCAAACAAGAAGGTGTCGGCTTCAGCAGCAAGAGGAGGACGTCGAGGGTTGAAGAAAGTTGTTGAAAGCACGTGGTGACCCAAGGTGTCACGTGCAATGATGCGAGAGGCCAAAGCACATCTCCCCACCATATTATCGACATTGATCTTGATATAGGGGCCAACTGAAGGAGTCCAGCAAGATGCACGATCCCAAAGGAAGTCTAAGTCAAGATGGGTGGGTTCTGTTATGCATTTACGATGAGCATTGGTAGAGTAAGCAGCCTCAGACACGATAGATCTAGTGTTCAATGGGATGCCTTCAAATAACAACTTGCAACAATACTTCCAAATCAACCATATGATAGTAACAACCATGTCGAAAGTTTTTTGGTCCTTGCTTTGGGAAGCAAGGGGAGGACGTAACTAGAGAGAAGACCAATCAGCTAAGGGACTAGAGTGTTGGCTAGTGAGGTTTCCAAATCTTGATTGGGACTAGATATCTTGGGAAATTCTACAGTGGATGAAGTGATGTTCAGTGGACTCTTCATTGAACTCATAGAGGGGACATCGACTAGAGGATGTGATATTTCTCTTCAACAAGGCACTCTAGGTGGGTAAAACTCCCACCAATGCTCTCCAAAGGAACATCATGACCCGCAGCTCCATGAATACATTGGGTTCTTTCCAATCATCGATCCCAATGTAGGGGGCTTAGTTGTTTACAATTTTAAGGGAGTTCATGGCAATTCTAAAGTTCTAGGTTAGTCATGTGCCCTTTTCATTTTTCTTTTTGGAGGACTTTAAAGTACTAGGTTAGTTTTTGTTAACGGTAAACATTATATAAATGAAAAGTTCAAACACAGCAAATTCAAGACCATATTACAGCCCAGGTGGATAAAAAAAATCCCACCACAAAAACAAGAATGGCCAACAACAAACGATAACACACCAGGCTCACACAAGGTGTTCAAACTGTATCAAAAATTAAAAAGTTCGATTAATAAAACATTAATCCAGAGAAGGGACTTCATCCTCAGAGATCTGATGAGGCAGTCACGGGACATGAGGAGTATGCTCCATTACACGATCACTTTCCAAAGATGTTATTGCACGCATATTGTCATCTTTTTCAAAGCCGAGAGGTAATCGGCGAAGGGAAAACCCTAAGGGAAGAGAGTGGGTCATATACTGCGTCGGAGGAACAAGATATCCAGCTCTCCGGATCATTGGATCTATCAACCCCGAGAATCGAAAGGCCACAAGGAATTTCATCAGATCCACATTAGGATGAAGAGAGGCTAATGGGCATGGTTAAATCGGAAGTAGTCCGAATAGAAAAATTGTAAACATTCAAATCCTTGACCGCAGCAACATCAGTGCATAAAATACAGATAGAAAGATTGCTAAATGCAAAAAGATGTAGCGCTATGGGCCTTGCCACAAGATTAATATGTAAGATTACCCAAAAATCCAAGCCAGCCACCTCCTCTGAACACCAGGAAAGCCATAGCTTTCCTAAAAGAAACCAGGAAGCGAAAAATCTCCCCCCCGCTTACAGGAAAGTTCTACGATCGTGGAAGAGTCCCGTCGAGAGGAGTAGATAGAGGGATGCATACCTGCGAGGCTTTCTCCCCATTATGGAAGTGGCAACAGCGAAGAGCCAGTCGCCGATGACGGTGAGAAACCGATCCAGAAGGGAAGACAGCCCACTCGAGAAGAGTAGGCAAAGGGATGCATACCTGCGAGGCTTTCTCCTCATTGTAGAAGTGGCGACAGCGAGAAGTCGGTTGCCGTCGACGGTGAGAAGCCGATCTATGATTTTTCATGTCGGTCCACCGTCTGCCTACGGCCATCCTCGACGCTCGACGGCTCGATCTCTAGGTCGAAAGCCCCAAAGAACCTTCCTAAACGACTCCATCGATTTAGCCACCCCCATCCCCGTCGACGAGCACCACTGGCCTCGATCCCCACTCCCCACTCCTCGAAGGCCTGAAGCCAGGAGGGAGGGACGTGGCGGTGCAGGGAAGGAGGCGGTGGAGGAGGGAGAACCGCGGAGGAGGGATGACCGCTGAGGAAGGAGGGACGCCCAGAGGTTGGGCAAGGGCTCCCCGACATGTGAGACGCCTAGAGGTTGGGCAAGGGCAAAGCAGGGAGGGAGGCGGCGGAGGAGGGAGGACCGCAATACTAGGTTTGTCATGGGGACTTTTTTTTTATGGGATTTTAAAGAACTAGATTAGTCACGAGGAATTTTTTTAGGAGATTTCAAAATGATGGGCTAATCAATATTCCATAAATTTGTCATAGACTTTATACCAAGAGCACTATGAGGGACTTTTTATAATAAAATTTATAAAAAGAAAAGTACCATCAAAATTGGTGTAACTTTTTAATTCTTTCACAAATCCTCATTCTTATTGTGGAAAATAAAAATCCTCAACGTCTACACCTATTACTTTCTACGTTCCATTCCCTTCCACCATCGTTAATAGGTTTCCTTCACCGCCTAGGTTATCTTCTCCATCAATAGGCCCTTGCTGCCAATAGGTTATTACACCTAGTTTTTAATTCTATCTTCTTCTTCTTCTTCTTCTTCTTCCATGGAAAAGAATATCATTATAGACCACTCCACCTTGACATCTATATATGACCCATAGGCCACTAGTGCTTCCCAAAGTCCCTTGGTCAGTTCTCGTTTCGGTTCTCCTTCCAACCCATCTATGAGAACCCACTCCTCAACCCCTCCTCTCAAGCATAACCACGCTCACCCTTTTTCTCTTGGTTGGCTCTTATACCTAGACTTTTCCTGTACTTGATTTCATGATCATCATCGGTTCCTTCTTTTTTTATTCATCATAGTCATCATGGGTTGTCTGGTTGTTGTAGAATTTTTCTACTAGATGTTTTTTTATTAATCTCTTGCTGTTGTCTATCTTTCATGGAACATTGGTTTCAAAGTCCTATGGATGTGAGGTGTGGTGGAAAGATGCATGGTTTTAACAATTCTTGTCTCATTATTAACGATAGGTATCATCTATTACTTTTCACAAGAATTTCTACTTTTCATGGACATGCGTGTGATCTCTATATTTTATTCTTGAACTTTTTTTAGGAAATCATCTCTTTTTTAATAAGTTGCATGTTCCTCGCAATTAAATGTGTTATTTCTGTTGTAGTTTATAAATGATTTGTCTAGTATATTTAGTTTTTTGATGTGATGTTTCTTGAGTCTATATTTTAGATGTTGAAACATTTGTTAGCTGAAGAGGCTAAAAACGTTGCGCAAAATGCAGATGGTTCATTTTCTAAACTATGAGATATTCCCACTTTGAATTCAAAGCATGGGTGTAACAGAACTTATGAACCTGTATGGAGCAAGATCAAAGTCATGAGGAGAAAGCACTTGCCAATTGCAAAGTTGATGGTATCCAATTCTAGATTTGGATGTTGCAACATTTAATTATCTTTTATCGAATAAATTTAAGAATATTTTTTATTTTTATGTTAATGTTCTTATCTTATTATAGAAACATCAATCAATAGAGAGAGAAACCTATCGACCACTTGGACAATTTTTAGATAATTTTTCCTCTTTAAATCCTATTGGAGCCAATGCTGGAGCTTTGACAAAGGATGCGGTAGATAACATCAATGACATAGGGTTGGAGGATAACTTTGAAGCATTCCTAGAACACGTGGAAGGCGTAGATGACATAGTTCCATTGACTCAGCTAACACCTCAAAGTAAACATGTTTGACCAAATATTCAATTTTCTCAACAAGTTTAATCAAAGCCATGAATAAAGGAAATGCAAGACATACCAGATCTTGAAGAACATCTAGTTTATAATGCTTCAAGTTTTTAATTGTCAAAGTATAAAAGTATAAAACTACGATTTTAACTGTCATCTATAATTAATAAAATAAGAAATTAAAAAAAAAAACATAAGTCAATGAGAACAATCGTTGGCTATTCCATCAAAGATGCTACTATGGCTAATGCAAAATAGGCAATGGTTGAGTATTCTTGATAACATAGACAATGGTTGTAACCACTGTCTAATTCAAAATAGGCAATGGTTGTAACCTTCATCTATAGTCATTTCTGTATTAATGATCCATACAATTTATACTCATACTAAGCACAGTCTGTACTGCACAATTTATACTCATGCTAAGCACAGTCCGTACTGCACAATTTGTTCAATCCACAAATGCAAATGTCTTAAGGTCCATGTCTTTTTTAAAGTCATAAGATGAAGGATGAGCATACTTGATTTGAACTTACTAGGTTAAATAAATCCTAGACTCATCTGTAACAATCTTGAGTTTAAATAACCCAACAACTTTATTATTCAAATATTAGCATCATTTTCGGTCACTTTGTCTCTATCAGCTTACACAAGCGATTCTTCTTTTACCAAGGAGATGTGACTAATCCAATCTCCTTTGAACTTTCTTAATCAGTAATAATGAAGCTTGTAAATCCAACTTAAATTTAACTGATTATGAATGGTAGATTCATGATCATACAAGTACTTATCAATTCTCCATGAAGTTTTCCAAATAACCACTAGCCTGCTAACCTTGTGAAGAGTAAGGACATGGTCATACAGTTTGAATCAACTCTAGGGGTACATTTGGTTTAAGTTCTGGTCAGATTCTACGATATAGGTTCTGACACAAGTTCAAAGTACCTAGCTAGAAGCTATTTCAAACAAGATGTTGAGACACTACTTCTGGTAGAAGCTTAGAATCTACGTGTTCTTGTTTTGGCCAAACAAGATTTTACGCATTCTAGTAGAAGCTAGCTTCTAGAAGCGAAACCAAAAGTCAATTTTTGCAAAAAAATATAGAATCTAGCTTCCTGTAAAAGTACAACCAAACACACACCATACTATAGAATCACATTACTTACATTCTATAACTATAAAAGAAATCATAAAATTAAACAAATGAGAAGTACACCATAAAAAAAGTCAACCTTGATATTAATAAATAAAATAATAATAATAATAATAATTGTATAATTAAAAGTATTAATTGGTAATATATGAGTCTAAATTTTATCTTAATAAAATCAAAGAATCATATTATAAATGGATTAGCTTCAGTTAAGGATTGTCCTTATTTAAAGAGAATTGATGACACTTTTTTATATCTCAATGTCTAACAATTAAATTAAAAATCAAAGTCATTAAATATCCCCTACATTCTCTAAGATAAATATAAATGAAATTTAAAGTTATTTTGAAACTTCTAGTTTAAGAATTTAAAGCATGCTAATTACGACTCAATATACCACATAGAAAATCATTGAATTTGTATATATTTAGATTTATATGCTAGAAATTTCTAAATAACCTAAATTTTTGTGTGTACTTAATCTAAATAACGTAGATGATCCATGAATTACATTTTCATTTCGAAACTTATACCTTAGAGATCTAACAATGCTTGCTTTGAAATCATTCAATTTGTCATTTATGTGATGTATAAGCTAAAAGTTCTAAAATGACTTAAATTTTTAATTATATATATGGAGTGAATTTGAAAATTGGAATTCTTAAAGTACTTCCTACTATAAATGTTTAAGAAGAAAGTTTTTTTTTATTGGTGTTTGGATACAAATAATGTGATTTTGTATCATTATCTATCTATCAGGCGTAGATTGGATGTTGATAATTGGTATTCTAAAGAGTCAAATGCACATATTGTAGCAGTTGCCACACATTTGCTTTGTTCTCAACCTCAAGAGTAGAATGGTATGTAAACTCAAAGCAAAATTAGAACACAAGATACGACCAAATATGACCTTTGATGATGGCGGACGAAGTACAGCAAGTGGCAATTAAGTTGAGCGGCATTTACAGAGACATGTTGTGGTTGTCGTGATCTGCAAAGCTCAACTTCGTCGTGTCTTGACACAAAGCAAAGACATGCATGGGAGCCTGAGCCGTAGTTGGGGCAGCTGGCGTTTGAAAAATGCACGCATCACAATTCTTCAGCGTCGTACCCCAATAATCCACAACTACCATATGGTTGCGTTAGCTGGCTAGCTACCTTTTATGACCACACGTCACCAGCAATCCGCTTCATTTGACGTATTCATGTGGCTTGCCATTTCAAAGCTGTTGCCATGCTGTTCGTTCTTGACAATATGATGTTTGAAACGGCGCCCGCCGTCAATCTCCTTTTCAAAGCTGTTGCCATGGTGTTTGTTTCACGTTTAGGTGTCCTATGTCAGTGAAGTGGTGTTGTTGTTGTTGTTGATTTTTTCAAACTTGTTTTTATAGAAAAAAAGTTGTGATGATAATTGCATTGGTGTAATAAAGCTTCATTCCACACACACAATGCAAGACGAGATATTTCAGAGTAAATATACATTTATCTAAAGTTTAAAACAAAATTGATAAATTTTGATGTATCACTAATTCACTATTCTTAATTTAGAATTCAATTACTTGTATGCTGGGAAGGAGCTAAGCCCCCATTGGATCAAAATAAAATTAAATTAGAGTATGTGTTTTTACTTATAAAAAGACCCCACATAAATTTAAAATCAACGTCACAACCCCCTCACACAATGATTTCTCCTCGTCCTCTTCTCTTCTCCTGCCAATGCCTACCTACAAAGCCCCAACTACCAACCTGCCATCGCCATCGACCAATTCAAATTCTCCCTCTCCCTGTTGACGCGTACCCAGAAAACTCCTCCAATCCTCCCCTAAACCCTTGTTGCTGGCACCTTTGCCATTGCCTCTAGCCTCCACCCTCATTGCCTCTGAACTCCACCTCCATTGCCTTTGGCCTCCACCTCCGTTGCCTCTGGCTTCCTTCGCCTTCTCCTTTACAGCCTTTGGCCTCCTCCTCCACCGCATCTAGCCTCCTCCTCTTGCTTGTTGCCTTGCTCAACTGTTGTTGTTATTGTTATTGATTTGGTAAAAATCCCCAACATTCCCTCTCTATTGTTGTTGTTTTATATAACTGAAGCCTTCTCGACTCCTCCTCTACCACCTCTGGCTTCCTCAGCTCCTCCTCTGCCACCTCTGGCCTCCTCCTTTTGCTTGTTGCCTTACTCGACTGTTGTTGTTGTTGTTATTAATTTGGTAAAAAAACCCTCGACATTGCCCTTCTGTTGTTGTTGTTTTGTATAATTGAATCTGTTGAATATTTAATTAATCGCGTTTAAGTTGGACTTAATTGAGCCTATGATACTTGATTAAATAATGCTCATGTTAAGTCTATTACATTGCCTTTATTAATAAGGATTAAATGTTTAGTGTTAAGTCCAAAAGTGTAATTCCAAGAAAGGAAACATTTTGGATGGAATGTTTTGGAGAGTAATTTTGTGCATGTTTGTGGGACTTTAGTCCCACATTGGTGAAGTGTAAAATCTTAGATGACCTTATTTCCAAAGAACTCTAAAACAAGTGCTCACAAGCACTTAGACTAGGCACGGAGACTACATGCATGTGCGTATGTATTGGGCTAGCTCTAGCTCAGACTTTGGACTTTCAAGCTTGAGGGAATGGTCTGCACGTACTTTTTGTACAAAATTACATTGGTTAAGCAAGTATAATTATGGTCTTACTTAATTAATTACAATTTGGCCAGTTAAAACTTATCCTCCAACGGAAGTGTCGCATGGAAAGGGTCAAGCTTGTAGGGATGGATGTATGAGATGAAAGGGGCGATAGTTTTTGTGGGACGCCTCAAGGGTTTTTATCCTAGATGAACTCTAGGAATTGAGAAAATAAGATATCTACACTACTTTGTTTTGTGGTTGTACAAGATCACCCAAATGCGTGAAGCAGCTCTGAGCCAGACTAAGTGTCTGTCCTGGACCTACATTTCACGTTGGTAATACACACTAGACAGATTCGCTTGGTATAAGTGCTGGGATACATCGCTATCAATAGCTGGCAACATGCGCTATATTGCCATGCATCTCCAGGCTTCGACTAATGCCACCAGTCAACGGTCAGATCAAGTGCCCGTTGACCCTCCACTGCGGGCCTACCCTTGAATGTTTTATTTGTCAGACGGGCTGCCTAACACCCCTTGATTGATTTCACCCTACACTATGCCAGCTTCTAGTTTCTCAGTAAGGCTTACTGCATGTCCGAACTGATTTCCTCCCTAAGTGGCCACCCTAGTGTTGGGGGAAAAATTTCCTATCCACCCCGCGATCGACAGGAGAAATGTCGACCCGGGTCCGACACGTTTTCTGTAATGAATCCAATCTACGCTCTTTCAACGGGTGACCCGAGGATGTTGAGTGCTTCCTGATGGTGCAACAACCACTTCTATTCTAATTCTACACTACTTGGTCTTTTCATCGAGACTCTTGTTGTGTCTGACATGCTACTTAACCAGAAAGTAGCTAACAAGCCCCTGGTAACCGTGCTGACCCTACACGTTCATCCAAAAGGCATCTGACGTGTCCTTGGTTAAATGGCGGAGGTTTCAAGCGAAAGCCAGTTGGCATGCTCCTAGTCGATAGTATCCTAGCTGGCCTCCTTCCCACAGAGTAGCTGGCATGCCCCTGGTAAAGTGGGTTAGGTGAAGCCCTACAAAGCTGGTACAATGATGCGAAGGGATGGTGATGAATGCTCTTTGCAAATGAGTTATGTAATTTGGTTGTGCCCTCAGTATTAGGGAAGCATTAGTTGCCCATTGATATGGGAGGGATGGTTCGTTGTGTTAGAAGGTTCTATCCAGACCCCTAGGCTATAAATGGCTCTCTACAATGAGTGGTGTGGTGATCTGGGCCTGGTGCCAAACCCCTAGGGCCCTCCACTTACTCTTTTGCTATTATCCACTTTCTTTTACTCCATCAAAGGCGTGCAGGTTCAGTCCATCCCTAGCTTGGAGGTAATAGGCGCCTAGTTCGATGTTGGTGAGTTGCTACTACAAGAAGGGGTGGCTAGGCCCTTGAGGTGTGTGGGCTTTCCGAGTGCATGCATCGTCTCCTCTCCAAGGGAGCTTAGGGGTAGTGGTGCCTTGCTCGCCTCTCTCTGTAGGACTAGCTTCTATCTTCATCTTTTGTCTTCTGTCTTCTCAAATCTTTTGCACCTTTGTCAAGATCTATCTTTTGTTTTGGGCTCATACCCTCGCTCTCACTCTAGCATTTTATCTCCCTCCAGAGGTATATGTTCCTAAGGAGGTTTAGATACTTCGCCTAGATCATGGTAAATGGTGGCTCCCTCTCTCACTAGGCCATCTAGACAGTACCAACTAGAGAAGTACCAACCCCTTCCTAAGCTGGCAAACTGTTCTATTTCTCATTATCGGGTGATGATTATGCCGATCATGCCAGTGATGCTACTTTACTCATGCCATGAATGCTTAATAGGGGTAAAATGCATGCAAGAAGTAAGATGGATGATAAGCTGCAGAGATTGTATGCAAAGCAATGTAAGTATGCTAGAATGAAGATAATGAATGCATGTGTGTGGAAATAGAACTTTGCAGGGCTAGGATATGACCTGTGGTCATTGGTAGTACTTTTTCAGATAGCACACGTTGACTAGCTCAGGTTGCTCAATGTGATCCATACTTCCCAGGATCACGGCTCCTCGAGAGAAGATCTGCTTGACGATAAATGGGCCACGCCAATTGGATTGGAATTTGCTACGGGAGGTGGATGGCCCGCAAGACTTGATCTCCTGGCACATGTAGATATCCCATTTTCACATTTCGTAGAGTTCATCTAGGATAGGAATCCTGAAGGTGCCCCAAATCACATGGCTAAGGAGCTCTAACCTTCTTTTAGATTTTCCCTTGGAATTTCTATGTTTTTTCGAGTTTTTAATACATCTTTGTGGATTAGGATAATAGACAAGGGATAAAATATAAAAGACCAGAATGTTGCCTCTTTGACAGGCGACAAGACTCGTCGCCATTTGAAGTGGCAACTAGTCTCTCAAGTGCCGCTTAAAAAAGCAACTGTAATCCTACGCATTCTCTCTCATATAATTTGTCATCCTGAATCTTAATATAATACGTGGGATATTTATAAATGTTATCAAGATTTTTCCTATAATTATTATAATTTCTATAATTTTCCAACATTTAAATAATGTATGCTTATCATATAAATCATTATAAGTGCTAAATAATTCAAAGAAATTATCAAAATTTGGATAACTTGATAATTAAGATCACTTATCTTTATTTTTACCAAAAATGAGTTTTTTATGATAAGTTATTACATTTTAATGTTATAGCTTATATTTAATTCATGATAATGCTAAAAAATAAAGATAAATCCAAAAGTCTAGATAATTACGAATCTAAAATAAGTTAGATTTATCCTTGATTTTAATTGATATTTTCTCATAATTATTGAAGATTTGATTTTCAAATATAATTTACTTAACATTTTATATTTGATTTGGATTTGGAAATATATTTTAAATGTCTCTTAATTACGAGAATGATTTTTATGTGTTGATTGTGTTCACACTGCTAATGGATTCACAATTTGATACTTTGTGATCTTAATTTTGCAAATAATTCTTTTTTAGTTGCTCGACACCACATGCACAAGCGACTAGCTTACGTAGTAGATTTCATGCTAGCTAGCTGTCGATTCACTGCATGCGTAGAATCCAGGGTAGATCATCTCGTCGCCTGTACTAGCGGTGGCTGAATGATTTTGTCGCCTGTCGCATAAGCGACTAGATCTAAAAAGTGACTTTTTGCCATATTTTTGAGATTTAATCCTAGTCCTTGATCTATATCTCATCTTCGCCAAACTCTATAAATAGACCTCCTAGGTCTTCAACCCAAGGGGAGGCACTTCTAAAATTTAAGGAGCCACTTTGCAAATCCTAGGACAGAAATCTGAGGAAGAGAGAGAGAGCCATAGTCCCTCCTCCTTGTCTTAGCTCCTAAAAGCTCAGATCCACTAGAGATCCAAACTCCTTCAATGCCAACGTGCACCTCCGAAGTTCTGTAAATCGGCCTCCACTTCATCCAACCACACGTCACAAGCACCAAAGGTGAATGGAGTATCATTTCAATTATGCATTTCTTTTTATTAACATAAACCATTGCATTCATAACTACCCATGGCATATGCAAGCGGGGAGAATCGCCGGTGAGTATTTTATTTCATTTATTCATGTTATTCGTTGTTTATTTCTGTTACTATTTACTGCACTTAGACTAATCTAGATTTTTTTTGTTTTTCTTGTTTATTTTGAAGTGAAGGATATTATAAAGCACGAGGAAGCCGTTGGACAATATCCTGCCACTGACCTAGTGAATCGAGAACCTGCATCAATAAATCAACCCATCTCCCGTAGGCATTTTGTTAACCGACATAACAAAGGACAAGTGGCGATCACAAAGATCATCGAAGTACATGGAGCGACGACGATCTTCATCAACACCCCCATCTCCCCATCCACAGTGTGAAGCTTCTGGGTCGAACTTTCTTCCGGTATGCTCGGCCATTCTCTTCTAGTAACACTGGGTATGGTGCATGGCTTGTAATCTGTGCTCTTCCATCAAGTTCAACTGAGTACAGTGGTCTTCAACCCATTTTGCCTCGTCTAGCTCTGCCTCCCTCAGGATCTTGACTGATGGGATTTCTACCTTAATGGGTAGAACTACCACCATGCCATACACCAACGAATACAGAGTCGCCTGTGTCGAGGTTCGGACTAACATTTTGTAGGCCCATAGCATGTATGGGAGCTACTTATGCCAGTCCTTATGAGCTTCAACTGTCTTTTTCAAGGTCTTAATGAGATTCTCATTGGCTGACTTAACTACACCATTCATCTATGGGTGATCCTTTTCGCTATAAAATTCGTACCATTATCTAAGATGACTGAGTGTGGGACCCCATATCGGGCTATAATATTGTTCCTAATGAACTTCTTCGTTGCGACAATAGTGATAGTCTTATAGGAAGCTACTTCAACCAACTTTGTGAAATAGTCAATAGCCACAAGGATGTAGCGATGGCCGTTGGAGGCTGAGGGGTGAATTGCGCCAATGACATCGATCTCCTAGGTGGAGAATGGCCATGGGGAGGACATACTATGCAGCTGTTGCAGGGGAGCGTGAATGAGGTCTCCATGTATCTAGCAATTGTGGCATTAACGCACGAACTGACAACAATCGACCTCCATAGTGGACTAGAAGTAACCTTACAACATAATCTTCTTAGGCAGGTGCACGCCACTCGTATGCGGGTCGCATGTCCCTGCATGGATTTACAACATCAATGCGTCAATTTCTCTTTTGTCCACGCAACATAGGAGCATCTAGTTGTAGCATCTTCTGTAGAGTTGCCTAGCACAGATTTTGACGCGAGGTGTAGTATGGTCTTTCTGTCTGTAGTTGAGGCCCCAGGAAGGAGGTTGCTGATTTCAAGGAAAACCATGATGTCCTGATACCACAGGAGCTCCTCTGATGGGCCCATTTTCTCTATATTCATGTAGTGCACTGGCTGCTCCACACGGGTGACTGATATATCCATTGAGTGGCTTTCTGGTATGGACAACCAAGATGCTAGAGTAGCTAAGGCATCAGTGTAGGCATTTCTAGCTCTATTCATAAAAGAAAAACGGATGTCGTCAAATTTTGCGATAAGCCTCTGAAAATAGGCGTGGTAAGGCATAAGCTTTGAATCTTTGGTCCTCCAACTGTCGTTGACTTGGGAAATGACCAACATTGCGTCTCCATGCACCTATAGTTTTCATGTGTCGTGTTCAAGTGCGGCCTACAACTTGAGGATGTATGCTTCATATTCTGCTATGTTGTTGGTGCACTCGAAGGTTAACTTCTTGGCGAATGGGATTAGCTGCCCTTGGGGTGTTGCCAACACTGCATTAATGCCCATGCCCTTCTTGTTTACTGCGCCATCAAAGTAGTTGGGCTAGGGAGATGCGGGTGTACATGTGCATTTGATTCTTCGTTGGGCACATGTAGTGCTAACTCTCGACCCACGCGTATAAGAAGGGAGTGGATGTAATTTTTCCCCACTCTTCCTTTCCCCTCCTTTTCCATTATCATTCTCATCCTTCTTCCCTCCTCCCCCTCCCGCACACATAGCCTTACCCCTCCACCTTCCCTTTCCCCACTTCCTCCCTCTTTTTCCCCTCCTCCTTCTCCCTTTTCCGTCACTTCCCCTTCCTCCCCAACCACCCCTTTTCCATTCCTCACACAGTGTGAATGAGAGTGAGAGAGAGAGGCGAAGGTGGTGCAGTGGGGTTTGACCTGTGTAAGGGAATTAGGACTTCTTCCTTGGCGTTGAGTGAGCTCAAGGAGCAACTAAGGACGTTTGGGGGTCGAGGTGGTCGTCGTAAAGCGTGTGGTTGGTCGGAGGAGCGTCGACGGTCGTCGTGAGGTACACACCTCACATTTTGTATAGAAATGGATGAAATAGGTAGAAAATCCTTGAAATGCATGGAACCTAGGTAAATTTATGTTTCTAGAATTTTATGTGAATATTTGGTGATTTATTGAGGCATTAATGGCCATATATTGTGGTTGTTGGTTTGGGGTCGTTTTGATCCTTTTGGTTTTGTGATTTTATATCTTAAACTATGATGCATGGATTGTGATTTTGTTTGTGTGGTTTTGGAGTATATTCGAGCATCTATTTCCCATGTTTTATTCATGGATTGTGGATTTTGTTTGGTGGGTCTGCCCCTTACTCCCACTTGGGCAATCGAGCGGGCTAGGGCTTGAGCCATTTTCTAATTATCACAGAAATCGGTATGCTATTTTTGATCGGCATGTCGTTTTTGCTTCAAAATTATCTCCTCGACCCCTGGTTCGGTGGATCGAATTCGTTTGATCTACCATTTTGGGAGCCTTGGGTGTTGATAGAGTACTGGGTTCGGTCGACCAAACATTTTCAGTCTACCGAATCAAGGAATTTTTGGCGATCATGTGGATTTTGGTCTATCGATTTGGTACCCTTAGCCCAGGTTCTGTCGATTGTTCCATTTCGATATGCCAAACTAGGCCCAAGTTTGAATTATAAATGTGTTTTTGATGGTTTTGCCAGATTGGTTTGTATTGCCTATATTGACGTGGATTGTAGGCTGTCAGTGGTAGTCTATTATGGACAGACACCTAGTGTGCTAGTTTTGTTGAGTTTTCTGAGGATATAAAAATGGTTTTGAAAAAGGTTTTCAATGAGATATAGCTTATTTTGGAAAAGAGATTTCCGTAGTTTTTTATGTGTGGCCCAAGATACCATGGGTCATACTGCTTAGAATAGGGAATGTGATGATATTCTCAGGTAGTTAGGCATGCCACCTAGGTTGAGGTCGGGAACCAAGATATTGTAAACGAGTGTTCTTCAGGTCTTGGAGGTATGAGGCTCCCTAATTATCATCCACAAGACCGAGGTTGAGGTCTACAAATTAGGTATTGTTTGGACTTGATACTCCGGTAGTCACTGGACATTGAGGCTTGAGGTACTACCAGGTGTGGAGGTATGACACTCCCACTGTCTAGGTATTGTGTGGAGGACGTCAATAAGGAGGATCCCGTGGTGTTTGCTAAGGTGGGTATTGTACATGCCCCATTGCTGGTAGCATCCTGAATGACAAGATAGCCTTCTCAGGTGGAGTTGGCTTTGTGAGGATTCTCTAGGTGAAAGGACTTCAAGACGGAATTGGTTCTTGCAAGGTGGCGGATCCGAGACTGTGTAGTGTACCTTGGTGTTTTTTGTGGCCAGAGCTAGTTGCCTAACGCCAGGCAACATGACTCAGTGTGGTTGTGGTTTATGGCTAATATGACTCATGTTTGAGGTTTTAGCCAGTTGGGCCGTGCTTCAGACTGCTTCAACTAGTAGGACCTGATTTTGCTATATGGATGTTTTCCCGTATGTTTATGACTTCAGAAGAAACATGAGAAAGTTTTAGACTCGAAACTTTATGGTTTTGGCCTGTAGGGTCCGTATTTTCAAATTTGGTGGATTAAGTGAAAATGATTTCTGTAACCATGCCGGCAACAACCTCGAAGATTTTGACGCGAAAGACCAAAATACATGAGGGACGACAAAGTCACGGCAAAAACAATATAAATAAATATGCAAATGCAGGAATCGCCACCTAGTCTATTAAAATGGAAGACGAGGAAAACCATATAAAACATGCAAATCATGCAATGGAAAAGCAGGTCATAAACCAGAAATGGGTAAGGATCCCTGTTACGCACGAGGAAGGTATTAGACACCCTCGTACGCCCAATAAATCAGTCTTCTATTGGTTTCTCGTTTTCTTATGAAATATCGACTTTTCAGCCTTTGCTATACGCCTGAGGGTGATATGCCATGCCATGCTTGGTGTCTTATGCTAAATAAGGGTGCATGATGTACAAAGTGTGTCCTAGTGCTCAGAAGTATCACTCGTATGTTGAGTCAAGTGTCGATGCAAAGTCATTGCATGAATAAAGTCAAAGATATATCAATCTCGAGTGATTTTTCATCCTTGCTTTGCTATATGCCAAATGCAATCTAACATGCATAAAAATAGTTAAAAGTAGAGCTATGCCTTCCTGATATATCAAGGAAGAAAACCAGGAAAAATCCAGAAGCAAATCATGTCGAGAAAGCATGCTAAAAACCATATGAAAACCTGTTGTGTGCTATTGAAAACAGGCTTATGCGCCTGTTTGGTGCACCTGAATGGTACTCCAGTTTGGTGCGCCACCTTGGTGCTCCTATGTGGGCCCGAAAGATGTGCTGAGGGAAAACAAAAATCCATGCAGTGCCAAATCACTCTGGTGCACCATATAGGTGCTCCTCAGAAAATCTAGATCAAACTGCAATCTGATCTAGAATCTGACCTAGAATAGAGATGGGTGATCTATACTAATGTAGGTTAATTCATGCGGATGTTAAAAAAAAAACATGACAGGATGCATATGATCAAAGCCATCTTATTATCAATTGATTAAAAACAAGATGATTTAATGGGTTCATGGCAAAAACGCATACAAAAATGCAAAGGGTCAAACATGAAACAAGTAGACCCAATAAAACATAACTCATGCAGGCGATATAGTGCAGATTTTTATGCTAGAAACAAAGTAAACATGCTTGCAAACAAAAATGTAGGTTTGCATGGAGAGCATCTTGCAAAGAGGATAAGTAAATTCATCATAGAAACCTCATGAAAATACAGATAAATCAGACCATACATGTGGAATTTCTAGCATGCTTTATTTCATTGCAAAAGAA
>JAMKQA010003837.1:0-17499 GCA_024699735.1 Posidonia australis
GTCAACGTCCTTTCCCTTGCTTTCCGTGGATTTTCGCGTTTGTGAAATTTTTTTGTTTGACCTTTGACCGGAGGGTCAAGGTCATTTCCCGTGCTTTCCTTGGATTTTGGTGGTTGCGAAATCCTCTTGTTTGACCATTGACCGGGCGGTCAAGGTCCTTTCCCTTCCTTTCCTAGGATTTTCGCGTCTACAAAATCCGCTTGTTTGGCGTTTGACCAGGCGGTCAAGGTCCTTTCCCTTGCTTTCCTTGGATTTTCGTGTTTGCGAAATCCATTTGTTTGACATTTGACCAGGCGGTCAAGGTCCTTTCCCTTGCTATCCATGGATTTTCGCGTTTGCGAAATCCTTTTTTTGACCTTTGACTAGGCGGTCAAGGTCCATGCCCTTGCTTTCCTTGGATTTTCGTGTTTGCGAAATCCTTTTGTTTGACCTTTGACCACGCTGTCAAGGTCCTCTCCTTTGCTTTCCTTGGATTTTCGCGTTTGCGAAATCCTCTTGTTAAACCTTTGACCGGGCGATCAAGGTCCATTCCCATGCTTTCCTAGGATTTTCGCGTTTGCGAAATCCTCTTGTTTGACCTTTGACAGGGTGGTCAAGGTCCTTTCCCTCGCTTTCCTGGGATTTTCGCATTTGCGAAGTCCTCTTGTTTGACCTTTGACATGGTGGTCATGGTCCTTTTCCCTTGCTTTCCATGGGTTTTCGCGTTTGTGAAATCCTCTTGTTTGACCTTTGACTAGGCGGTCAAGGTCCGCTTCCTTGGCTTTCCTAGGGTTTTCCCGAGTACGAAATCCTCTTGTTTGACCTTTGACCGGGCGGTCATGGTCCTTTCCCATGCTTTCCTTGGATTTTAGCGTTTGCGAAATCCTTTCGTTTGACCTTTGACCAGTCGGTCATGGTCCTTTCCCATGCTGTTCTTGGATTTTTGTGTTTGCGAAATCCTCTTGTTTGACATTTGACCGAACGGTCAAGGTCCATTCCCTTGCATTCCTTGGATTGTCGTGTTTGTGAAATCCTCATGTTTGACCTTTGACCAGGCGGTCAAGGTCCTTTGCCATGCTTTCCTTGGATTTTCGCGTTTGCGAAGTCGTTTTGTTTGACCTTTGACCAGGCGGTCGAGGTCTTTTCCCTTGCTTTCCGTGGATTTTCGCATTTGCGAAATCCTTTTGTTTGACCATTGATCGGGCTGTCAAGGTAATTTCCTAGCTTTCCTAGGATTTTCGTGTTTGCGAAATCCTATTGTTTGACCTTTGACCGTGCGGTCAAGGTCCTTTCCCTTGCAATCCTTGGATTTTCGCGTTTGCGAAGTCCGCTTGTTTGACCTTTGACCGGGCTGTCAAGGTCCTTTTCCCTTCCTTTTCAAGGATTTTCGAGTTTACGAAATCCACTTGTTGACCATTGTCCGGGCGGTCAAGGTCCTTTCCCTTGCTTTCCTCGGATTTTCGCGTTTGCGAAATCCTCTTGTTTGACCTTTGACCGGGCGGTCAAGGTCCTTCCCCCTGCTTTCCCTGGAGTTTCGTGTTTGCGAAATCCTTTAGTTTGACCATTGACCACGCGGTCAAGGTCCTTTCCCTTGCTTTCCTTGGATTTTCGAGTTTGCGAAATCCTCTTGTTTGACCTTTCACCGGGCGGTCAAGGTCCTCTCACTTGCATTCCTTGGATTTTCGTGTTTGCGAAATCCTCATGTTTGACCTTTGACCAGGCGGTCAAGGTCCTTTCCCTTGCTTTCCCTTGATTTTCGCGTTTGCGAAATCCTTTTGTTTGACCTTTGACCGGGCGGTCAAGGTCATTTCTCTTGCTTTCCCTGGTTTTTTGCGTCAGCGAAATCCTCTCAATTGACCGTTGACCGTGCGATAAAGGTCCTTTCCCTAGCTTTCCATGGATTTTCGCGTTTTTGAAATCGTCTTATTTGACCCTTGACTGGGCGGCCAAGGTCCTTTTCCCATGCTTTCCTTGGATTTTAGCGTTTGTAAAATCAAATTGTTTGGCCTTTGACCAGGCGGTCATGGTCCTTTCCCTTGCTTTTCTTTAATTTTCGCGTTTGCGAAATCTTCTTGTTTGACCATTGATCGAACGGACAAGGTCCATTCCCTTGCTTTTCTTGGATTTTCGTGTTTGCGAAATCCTCTTGTTTGACCTTTGACCGAACGGTCAAGGTCCATTCCCTCGCATTCCTTGGATTTTCGTGTTTGTGAAATCCTCATGTTTGACCTTTGACCTGGCGGTCAATGTCCTTTGACTTGCTTTCCTTTGATTTTCGCGTTTGCGAAGTCCTTTTGTTTGACCTTTGACCTGGCGGTCGAGGTCCTTTCCCTTGCTTTCCGTGGATTTTCGTGTTTGAGAAATCCTTTTATTTAACCATTGACCGGGCGGTCAAGGTCCTTTCCCATGCTTTCCTTGGATTTTAGCGTTTGCGAAATCCTTTTGTTTGACCTTTGACCAGGCAGTCATGGTCTCTTCCCTTGCTTTTCTTGGATTTTCGCGTTTGCGAAATCCTCTTGTTTGACCTTTGACCGGGCAGTTAAAGTCCATTCCCTTGCATTCCTTGGA
This sequence comes from Posidonia australis, assembly GCA_024699735.1. Lineage (NCBI taxonomy): Eukaryota > Viridiplantae > Streptophyta > Magnoliopsida > Alismatales > Posidoniaceae > Posidonia > Posidonia australis. The sequence continues at coordinate 2,548 of JAMKQA010003837.1, forward strand.
TTTTCGTGTTTGCGAAGTCCTCATGTTCGACCTTTGACCAGGCGGTCAAGGTCCTTTCCCTTGCTTTCCTTGGATTTTCGCGTTTGCGAAATCCTTTTGTTTGACCTTTAGCTGGGCGGTCGAGGTCCTTTCCCTTGCTTTCCATGGATTTTCGCGTTTGCGAAATCCTTTTGTTTGACCTTTGACCGGGCGGTCAAGGTCAGTTCCCTTGCTCTCCGTGGTTTTTCGTGTTTGCGAAATCCTCATGTTTGACCTTTGACCTGGCTGTCAAGGACCTTTCCCTTGCTTTCCTTTGATTTTCGCGTTTGCGAAATTCTTTTGATTGACCTTTGACCAGGCGCTCGAGGGCCATTCCCTTGCTTTCCTTGGATTTTCGCGTTTGCGAAATCATTTTGTTTGACCATTGATCGGGCGGTCAAGGTCCTTTCCCTAGCTCTCCTTGGATTTTCGCGTTTACGAAATCCTTTAGTTTGAACGTTGACCACGTGGTCATGGTCCTTTCCCTTGCTTTCCATGGATTTTTGCGTTTGCGAAATCCTCTTGTTTGACCTTTGACCGTGCGGTCAAGGTCCCTTCCATTGCTTTCCTCGGATTTTCGCGTTTCCGAAATCCTCTTGTTTGACCTTGGACCGTGCGGTCAACGTCCTTTCCCTTGCATTCCTTGGATTTTCGCGTTTGCGAAATCCTCTTGTTTGACCATTGACCGGGCGATCAAGGCCCGTTTCCCTTGCTTTCCTTGGATTTTCGTGTTTGCGAAATCCTCTTGTTTGACCTTTGACCAGGCGGTTAAGGTCCTTTTCCTTTGCTTTCCTGGGGTTTTCGCGAGTACGAAATCATCTTGTTTAACCTTTGACCGGGCGGTCAAGGTCCTTTCCCATGCTTTCCATGGATTTTAACGTTTGCGAAATCCATTTATTTGACCTTTGACCAGGCGGTCATGGTCCTTTCCCTTGCTTTTCTTACATTTTCTTGTTTGCAAAATCATCTTGTTTGACCTTTGACCGGGCGTTCAAGGTCCATTCCCTTGCATTCCATGGATTTTCGTGTTTGCGAAATCCTCAGGATTGACCTTTGACCAGGTGATCAAGGTCCTTTCCCTTACTTTCCTTGGATTTTTGCATTTGCGAAATCCATTTGTTAGACCTTTAATCGGGCGGTCTAGGTCCTTTCCCTTGCTTTCCATGGATTTTCGCGTTTGCGAAATCCATTTGTTTGACCTTTGACCGGGAGGTCAAGGTCCTTTCGCTTGCTTTCCTTGGATTTTACCGTTTGCGAAATCCTTTTGTTTGACCTTTGACCGGGCGGGCAAGGTCATTTCCCTTGCTTTCCATGGATTTCCGCGTTTGCGATATCATCTTGGTTGACCTTCGACCGGGCGGTCAAGGTCCTTTCCCATGCTTTCCTTAGATTTTCGCGTTTGCAAAATCCTCTTGTATGACCTTTGACTAGGCGGTCTATGTCAATTCCCTTGCTTTCCTTGGAATTTCGCGTTTGCGAAATCCATTTGTTTGACCTTTGACCAGGCAGTCAAGGTCCTTTCCCTTTCTTTCCATGGATTTTCGCGTTTGCGAAATCCTTTTGTTTGACCTTTGACCGGGCGGTGAACGTCCTTTCCCTTGCTTTCCTTGGATTTTCGTGTTTGCGAAATCCTCTTGTTTGACTTTTGACCAGGCAATCATGGTCCATTTCCTTTGCTTTCCTGGGGTTTTCGCGTTTGCGAAATCCTCTTGTTTGACCTTTGACCAGGCGGTGAAGGTCCATTGCCTTGCTTTCCTTGGATTTTCGCGTTTGCGAAATACATTTGTTTGACCTTTGACCAGGCGGTCAAGGTCCTCTGCCTTGCTATCCTTGGATTTTCGCGTTAGCGAAATCCTTTTGTTTGACCTTTGACCGGGCGGTCATGGTCGTTTCCCTTGCGTTCCTTGGATTTTCGCGTTTCGAAATCCTTTTGTTTGACCTTTGACCACGTGGTCAAGGTCCTCTCCTTTGCTTTCTTTGGATTTTCGCGTTTGCGAAATCCTTTTGTTTGACCTTCGACCGAGCGGTCAAGGTCCTTTCCCATGCTTTCCTTGAATTTTCGAGTTTGCGAAATCCTCTTGTTTGACCTTTGGCAGGGCGGTCATGGTCCTTTCCCTCGCTTTCCTAGGATTTTCGCGTATGCGAAGTCCTCTTGTTTGACCTTTGTCATGGCGGTCATGGTCCTTTTCCGTTGCTTTCCTTGGATTTTCGCATTTGTGAAATCCTCTTGTTTGACCATTGACAAGGAAGTCAAGGTCCGCTTCCTTGGCTTTCCTGGTGTTTTCGTGAATACGAAATCCTCTTGTTTGACCTTTGACCGGGCGGTCTAGGTCCTTTCCCATGCTTTCCTTGGATTTTGGCATTTGCGAAATCCTTTTGTTTGTCCTTCGACTAGGCGGTCATGGTCCTTTCCCTTGCTTTTCTTGGATTTTCGCGTTTGCGAAATCGTCTTGTTTGACCTTTGACCGAGCGGTCAAGGTCCATTCCCTTGCATTCCTTGGATTTTCGTGTTTGTGAAATCCTCATGTATGACCTTTGACCAGGCGGTCAAGGTCCTTTGCCTTGCTTTCCTTGGATTTTCGCGTTTGCGAAATCCTTTTGTTTGACCTTTGACCAGGCGGTCAAGGTCCTTTCCGTAACTTTCCTGGGATTTTCGCGTTTGCGAAGTCCTTTTGTTTGACCTTTGACCGGGCGGTCAAGGTAATTTCCCTTGCTTTCCTTGGATTTTCGTGTTTGCGAAATCCTATTGTTTGACCTTTGACCGTGCGGTCAAGGTCCTTTCACTTGCATTCCTTGGATTTTCGCATTTGCGAAGTCCGCTTGTTTGAGCTTTGACCGGGCGTTAAGGTCCTTTTCCCTTGCTTTCCGTGGATTTTCGCGATTGCGAAATCCTTTTGTTTGACCTTTGACCGGGCGGTCATGGTCAGTTCCCTTGCTCTCCATGGATTTTCGTGTTTGCGAAATCCTCATGTTTGAACTTTGATTGGGCGGTCATGGTCCTTTCCCTCGCTTTCCTGGGATTTTCGCGTTTGCGAAATCCTCTTCTTTGACCTTTGACCGGGCGGTCAAGGTCCTTTTCCCATGCTTTCCGTGGATTTTCGCGTTTACGAAATCCTCTTGTTTGACCTTTGACCTGACGGTCAAGGTCCTCTTCCTTGGCTTTCCTGGGGTATTCGCGAGTAGGAAATCCTCTTGTTCGACCTTTGATCGGGCGGTCATGGTCCTTTCCCATGCTTTCCTTGGATTTTAGCGTTTGTGAAATCCTTTTGTTTGACCTTTGACTAGGCGATCATGGTCCTTTCCCTTGCTTTTCTTTGATTTTCGCGTTTGCGAAATCCTCTTGCTTGACATTTGACTGGGCAGTCAAGGTCCATTCCCTTGCATTCCTTGGATTTTCGTGTTTGCCAAATCCTCATGATTGACCTTTGACTAGGCGGTCAAGGACCTTTCCCATACTTTCCTTGGATTTTCGCGTTTGCGAAATCCTTTTGTTTGACCTTTGACCGGGCGGTCGAGGTCGTTTCCCATGCTTTCATTGGATTTTCGCGTTTGCGAAATCCTTTTGTTTCACCTTGGACTGGGCGGTCAAGGTCCTTTCCCTTGATTTCCTTGGATTTTCGCGTTTACGAAATCCTTTTGTTTGACCTTCGACCGGGCGGTCAAGGTCATTTACCTTGCTTTCCTTGGATTTTCGTATTTGCGAAATCCTAATGTTTGACCTTTGACCGTGCGGTCAAGGACCTTTCCATTGCTTTCCTTGGATTTTCGCGTTTGCGATGTCCACGTGTTTGACCTTTGACCGGGCGGTCATGGTCCATTTCCCTTGCTTTCCTAGGATTTTCGCGTTTGTGAAATCCTCTTGTATGACCTTTGACCGGGCGGTCAAGGTTCTTTCCCTTGCTTTCCTTGGATTTTCGCTTTTACGAAATCCTTTTGTTTGACCTTTGACCAGGCGGTCAAGGTCCTTTCCCTTGCTTTAATTGGATTTTCTCGTTTGTGAAATCCTCTTGTTTGACTTTTGACCTGGCAGTCAAGGTCCATTTACTTTGCTTTCCTGGGTTTTCGCGTTTGCGAAATCCTCTTGTTTAACCTTTGATTGGGCGGTCATGGTCCTTTCCCATGCTTTCCTTGGATTTCATGGTTTGCGAAATCCTTTTTTTTAGCCTTTGACCCGACGGTCATGGTCCGTTCCCTTGCTTTTCTTGGATTTTCGCGTTTGCGAAATCCTCTTGTTTGACCTTTGACCGGGCGGTCAAGGTCCATTCCCTTGCATTCCGTGGATTTTCGTGTTTGCGAAATCCTCATGTTTGACCTTTGACCAGGCGGTCAAGGTCCTTTCCCAGGCTTTCCTTGGATTTTCGCGTTTGCGAAATCCTTTTGTTTGACCTTTAATCGGGCGATCGAGGCCTTTTCCCTTGCTTTCTTTGGATTTTCGCGTTTGCGAAATCCTTTTGTTTGTCTTTTGACCGGCCGGTCAACGTCCTTTCCCTTGCTTTCCGTGGATTTTCGCGTTTGTGAAATTTTTTTGTTTGACCTTTGACCGGAGGGTCAAGGTCATTTCCCGTGCTTTCCTTGGATTTTGGTGGTTGCGAAATCCTCTTGTTTGACCATTGACCGGGCGGTCAAGGTCCTTTCCCTTCCTTTCCTAGGATTTTCGCGTCTACAAAATCCGCTTGTTTGGCGTTTGACCAGGCGGTCAAGGTCCTTTCCCTTGCTTTCCTTGGATTTTCGTGTTTGCGAAATCCATTTGTTTGACATTTGACTAGGCGGTCAAGGTCCTTTCCCTTGCTTTCCATGGATTTTCGCGTTTGCGAAATCCTTTTTTTGACCTTTGACTAGGCGGTCAAGGTCCATGCCCTTGCTTTCCTTGGATTTTCGTGTTTGCGAAATCCATTTGTTTGACATTAGACCAGGCGGTCAATGTCCTTTCCCTTGCTTTCCATGGATTTTCGCGTTTGCGAAATCCTTTTTTTGACCTTTGACCGGGCGGTCAAGGTCCTTTCCCTTGCTTTACTTGGATTTTCGCGTTTGCGAAATCCTCTTGTTTGTCTTTTGACCAGGCGGTGAAGGTCCTTTTCCTTTGCTTTCATCGAGTTTTCGCGTTTGCGAAATCCTCTTGTTTGACCTTTGACCAGGCGGTCAAGGTCCTTTCCCTTGCTTTCCTTGGATTTTCGCGTTTGCGAAATACTTTTGTTTGACCTTTGACCAGGCGGTCAAGGTCCCCTCCCTTGCTATCCTTGGATTTTCGCGTTTGCGAAGTCCTTTTGTTTGACCTTTGACCGGGCGGTCAAGGTCGTTTCCCTTGATTTCCTTGGATTTTCGCGTTTGCGAAATCCTTTTGTTTGACGTCTGACCACGCGGTCAACGTCCTTTCCTTTGGTTTCCTTGTATTTTTGCGTTTGCGAAAACCCCATGTTTGACCTTAAACCCGGCGGTCAAGGTCCTTTCCCTTGCTTTCCTTGGAATTTCGTGTTTGCGAATTCTCTTGTTTGACCTTTGACTGGGCGGTCAAGGTCCTTTCCCTCGCTTTCCTGGGATTTTCGCGTTTGCGAAATCCTCTTGTTTGACCTTTGACCGGGCGGTCAAGGCCTTTTCCCTAGCTTTCCTTGGATTTTCGCGTTTGCGAAATCCTTTTGTTTGACCTTTAATCGGGCGATCGAGTTCTTTTCCCTTGCTTTCCTTGGATTTTCGCGTTTCCGAAATCCTTTTGTTTGTCTTTTGACCGAGCGGTCAACGTCCTTTCCCTTGCTTTCTGTGGATTTTCGCGTTTGTGAAATTTTTTTTTTGACCTTTGACCAGGCGGTTAAGGTCATTTCCCTTGCTTTACTTGGATTTTGGCGTTCGCGAAATCCTCTTGTTTGACCATTGACCGGGCGGTCAAGGTGCTTTCCCTTGGTTTCCTAGGATTTACGCGTCTACAAAATCCGCTTGTTTGGCGTTTGACCAAGCGGTCAAGGTCCTTTCCCTTGCTTTCCTTGGATTTTCGTGTTTGCGAAATCCATTTGTTTGACGTTTGACCAAGCGGTGAAGGTCCTTTCCCTTGCTTTCCATCGATTTTCGCGTTTGCGAAATCCTTTTTTTGACCTTTGACCGGGCGGTCAAGGTCCTTTCCCTTGCTTTACTTGGATTTTCGCGTTTGCGAAATCCTCTTGTTTGTCTTTTGACCTGGCGGTCAAGGTCCTTTTCCTTTGCTTTCACCGAGTTTTCGCGTTTGCGAAATCCTCTTGTTTGAGCTTTGACCAGGCGGTCATGGTCCATTCCCGTGCTTTCCTTGGATTTTCGCGTTTGCGAAATACTTTTGTTTGACCTTTGACCAGGCGGTCAAGGTCCTCTCCCTTGCTATCCTTGGATTTTCGCGTTTGCGAAATCCTTTTGTTTGACCTTTGACCGGGCGGTCAAGGTCGTTTCCCTTGCTTTCCTTGGATTTTCGCGTTTGCGAAATTCTTTTGTTTGACGTCTGACCATGTGGTCAATGTCCTTTCCTTTGTTTTCCTTTGATTTTCGCGTTTGCGAAATCCCTATTTTTGACCTTAAACCGGGCGGTCAAGGTCCTTTCCCTTGCTTTTCTTGGATTTTCGTGTTTGCGAAATCCTCTTGTTTGACCTTTGACTGGGCGGTTAAGGTCCTTTCCCTCGTTTTCCTGGGATTTTCGTGTTTGCGAAATCCTCTTGTTTGACCTTTGACCGGGCGGTCAAGGTCCTTTTCCCTTGCTTTCCTTGGATTTTCGCGTTTGCGAAATCTTTTTGTTTGACCTTTAACCGGGCGATCGAGGTCTTTTCCCTTGTTTTCCTTGGATTTTCGCCTTTGCGTAATCCTTTTGTTTGTCTTTTGACCGGGCGGTCAACGTCCTTTCCCTTGCTTTCCGTGGATTTTCGCGTTTGTGAAATTTTTTTGTTTGACCTTTGACCGGGCGGTCAAGGTCATTTCCCTTGCTTTCCTTGGATTTTGGTGTTTACAAAATCCTCTTGTTTGACCATTGACCGGGCGGTCAAGGTCCTCTCTCTTGCTTTCCTAGGATTTTCGCGTCTACAAAATCAGCTTGTTTGGCGTTTGACCAGGCGGTCAAGGTCCTTTCCCTTACTTTCCTTGGATTTTCACGTTTGCGAAATCCATTTGTTTGATGTTTGACCAGGCGGACAAGGTCCTTTCCCTTGGTTTCCATGGATTTTCGCGTTTGCGAAATCCTTTTTTTGACCTTTAACCGAGCGGTCAAGGTCCTTTCCCTTGCTTTACTTGGATTTTCGCGTTTGCGAAATCCTCTTGTTTATCTTTTGAACAAGCGGTCAAGGTTCTTTTTCCTTTGCTTTCATCGAGTTTTCGCGTTTGCGAAATCCTCTTGTTTGACCTTTGACCAGGCGGTCAAGGTCCATTCCCTTGCTTTCTTTGGATTTTCGCGTTTGCGAAATACTTTTGTTTGACCTTTGACCAGGCGGTCAAGGTCCTCTCCCTTGCTATCCTTGGATTTTCGCGTTTATGAAATCCTTTTGTTTGACCTTTGACCGGGCGGTTAAGGTCGTTTCCCTTGCTTTCCTTGGATTTTCGCGTTTGCGTAATCCTTTTGTTTGACGTCTGACCACGCGGTCAACGTCCTTTCCTTTGGTTTCCTTGGATTTTCGCGTTTGCGAAATCCCCATGTTTGACCTTATACCGGGCGGTCAAGGTCCTTTCCCTTGCTTTCCATGGATTTTCGTGTTTGCGAAATCCTCTTGTTTGACCTTTGACTGGGCGGTCAAGGTGCTTTCCCTCGCTTTCCTGGGATTTTCGTGTTTGCGAAATCCTCTTGTTTGACCTTTGACCGGGCGGTCACGGTCCTTTTCCCGTGCTTTCCTTGGATTTTCACGTTTGCGAATTCCACTTGTTTGACCTTTGACCAGGCAGTCAAGGTTCTCTTCCTTTGCTTTCCTTTGGTTTTCGCGAGTACGAAATAATCTTGTTCGACCTTTTACCGGGCGGTCATGGTCCTTTCCCATGCTTTCGTTGGATTTTAGCGTTTGCGAAATCCTTTTGTTTGACCTTTGACCAGGCGGTCATGGTCCATTCCCCTGCTTTTCTTGGATTTTCTCGTTTGCGAAATCCTCTTGTTTGACCTTTGACTGGGCGGTCAAGCACCATTCTCTTGCATTCCTTGGATTTTTGTGTTTGCGAAATCCTCATGATTGACCTTTGACCAGGCGGTCAAGGTCCTTTCCCTTGCTTTCCTTGGATTTTCGCGTTTGCGAAATCCTTTTGTTTGACCTTTGACCGGGCGGTCGAAGTCCTTTCCCTTGCTTTCATTGGATTTTCACGTTTGCGAAATCCTTTTGTTTCACCTTGGACCGGGCGATCAAGGACCTTTCCCTTGCTTTCCTTGGATTTTCGCGTGTGCGAAATCCTTTTGTTTGACCTTTGACCGGGCGGTCAATGTCAGTTACCTTGTTTTCCATGGATTTTCGTGTTTGCGAAATCCTATTGTTTGACCTTTGACCGTGCGGTCAAGGTCCTTTCCCTTGCTTTCCTTGGATTTTCGCGTTTGCGAAGTCCGCTTGTTTGACCTTTGACCGAGCGGTCATGTTCCTTTTCCCTTGCTTTCCTTGGATTTTCGCGTTTGTGAAATCCTCTTGTATGACCTTTGACCGGGTGGTCAAGGTCCTTTCCCTTGCTTTCCTTGGATTTTCGCGTTTGCGAAATCCTTTTTTTTGACCTTTGACCGGGCGGTCAAGGTCCTTTCCCTTGCCTTACTTGGATTTTCGCGTTTGCAAAATCCTCTTGTTTGACTTTTGACCAGGTGGTCAAGTTCCTTTTCGTTTGCTTTTCTAGGGTTTTCGCGTTTGGGAGATCCTCTTGTTTGACCTATGACCAGGTGGTCAAGGTCCATTCCCTTACTTTCCATGGATTTTCGCGTTTGCGAAATCCTCTTGTTTGACCTTTGACTAGGCGGTCAAGGTCCTTTCACTTGCTTTCCGTGGATTTTCGCGTTTGCGAAATCCTTTTGTTTGACCTTTAACCAGGCGGTCAAGGTCCTTTCCCTTGCCTTCCATGGATTTTCGTGTTTGCGAAATCTTTTTATTTGACCATTGACCGGGAGGTCAGGGTCCTTTCCGTTGCTTTACTTGGATTCTCGCGTTTGTGATTCCTCATGTTTGACTTTTGACCAGGCGGTCAAGGTCCTTTTCCTATGCTTTCCTGGTTTCATGTTTGCGAAATCCTCTTGTTTGACCTTTGACTAGGCGGTCAAGGTCCATTCCCTTGCTTTCCTTGGATTTTCACGTTTGCGAAATACTTTAGTTTGACCTTTGACCAGGCGGTCAAGGTCCTTTCCCTTGCTTTCCTTGGATTTTCGTGTTTGCGAAATCCTTTTGTTTGACCTTTGACCGGGTGGTCAACGTCCTTTCCCTTGCTTTACTTGGATTTTCGCGTTTTCGAAATCCTCTTGTTTGACCTTTGACCACGCAATCAAGGTCATTTCCCTTGCTTTCCTTGGATTTTCGCGTTTGCGAAATCCTCTTGTTTGACTTTGGACCGGGCGATCAAGGTCCGTTCCCTTGCTTTCCTTGGATTTTCGCGTTTGTGAAATCCTCTTGTTTGACCTATGACTGGGCATTCAAGGTCCTTTCCCGTGCTTTCCTGGGATTTTCACGTTTACGAAATCCGCCTGTTTGACCTTTGACCGGGCGGTCAAGGTCTTTTTCCCTTGCTTTCCTTGATTTTCGCGTTTGCGAAATCCTCTTGTTTAACCATTGACCAGGCGGTGAAGGTCCATTCCCTTGCTTTCCTTGGATTTCTGGTTTGCGAAATAATTTTGTTTGACCTTTGACCAGGCGGTCAAGGTCCTCTCCATTGCTATCCTTGGATTTTCGCGTTTGCGGAATCTTTTTGTTTGACATTTGACCAGGCGGTCAAGGTCCTTTCCTTTGCTTCCTCTAGTTTGACCTTTGACTGGGCGGTCATTGTTCCTTCCCTTGCTTTCGTGGGAATTTCGCGTTGGCGAAATTCTCTTGTTTTACCTTTGACCGGGTGGTCAAGGTCCTTTTCCCTTGCTTTCCTTGGATTTTCGATTTTGCGAAATCCTCTTGTTTGACCTTTGACCAGGCGGTCAAGGTCCTCTTCCTTTGCTTTCCTGGAGTTTTCACGAGTTCGAAATCCTCTTGTTTGACCTTTGACCGGGCGGTCAAGGTCCATTCCCATGCTTTCCTTGGATTTTAGCGTTTGCGAAATCCTTTTGTTTGACCTTTGAACTGGTGGTAAAGGTCCTTTCCCTTGCTTTCCTTGGATTTTCGCGTTTGCGACATCCTTTTGTTTGACCTTTGACCGGGCGGTCGCGGTCCTTTCCTATGCTTTCCTTGGATTTTCGCGTTTGCGAAATTCTTTTGTTGGACCTTTGACCAGGCGGTCAAGGTCCTTTCCCTTGCTTTCCTTGGATTTTCGCGTTTCAAAAATCCTTTTGTGTGACCTTTGACCGGGCGGTCAAGGTCATTTCCCTTGCTTTCCTTGGATTTTCACGTTAGCGAAATCCTCATGTTTGACCTTTGACCTGGTGGTAAAGGTCGTTTTCCTTGCTTTCCTTGGATTTTCGCGTTTGCGACATCCTTTTGTTTGACCTTTGACCGGGCGGTCGCGGTCCTTTCCCATGCTTTCCTTGGATTTTCGCGTTTGCGAAATCCTTTTGTTTGACATTTGACCAGGCGGTTAAGGTCCTTTTCCATTCCTTTCCTAGGGTTTTCGCGTTTGCGAAATCCTCTTGTTTGACCTTTGAACAGGCGGTCAAGGACCATTCCCTTGCTTTCCTTGGATTTTCGCGTTTGCGAAATACTTTTGTTTGACCATTGACCACGTGGTCAAGTTCCTCTCCCTTGCTATCCTTGGATTTTTGCGTTTGCGAAATCCGTTTGTTTGACCTTTGACCGGGCGGTCAAGGTCGTTTCCCTTGCTTTCCTTGGATTTTCTCGTTTGCGTAATCCTTTAGTTTGAACTTTGACCGGGCGGTCGTGGTCCATTCCCTTACTTTCCATGGATTTTCGCGTTTGCGAAATCCTCTTGTTTGACCTTTGACTAGGCGGTTAAGGTCCTTTCACTTGCTTTCCGTGGATTTTCGCGTTTGCGAAATCCTTTTGTTTGACCTTTAACCAGGCGGTCAAGGTCCTTTCCCTTGCCTTCCATGGATTTTCGTTTTTGCGAAATCTTTTTATTTGACCATTGACCGGGAGGTCAAGGTCCTTTCCGTTGCTTTACTTGGATTCTCGCGTTTGTGATTCCTCATGTTTGACTTTTGACCAGGCGGTCAATGTCCTTTTCCTATGCTTTCCTGGTTTTCATGTTTGCGAAATCCTCTTGTTTGACCTTTGACTATGCGGTCAAGGTCCATTCCCTTGCTTTCCTTGGATTTTGACGTTTGCGAAATACTTTAGTTTGACCTTTGACCACGCGGTCAAGGTCCTCTCCCTCGCTATTCTTGGATTTTCGCGTTTATGAAATCCTTTTGTTTGACCTTTGACCGGGCGGTCAAGTTCGATTCCATTGCTTTCCTTGGATTTTCGCGTTTGCGAAATCCTCTTGTTTGACCTTTGACCACGCAGTCAAGGTCATTTCCCTTGCCTTCCTTGGATTTTCGCGTTTGCGAAATCCTCTTGTTTGACTTTGGACCGGGCGGTCAAGGTTCGTTCCCTTGCTTTCCTTGGATTTTTGCGTTTGCGAAATCCTCTTGTTTGACCTATGACAGGGCGTTCAAGGTCCTTTCCCGTGCTTTCCTGGGATTTTCGCGTTTACGAAATCCGCCTGTTCGACCTTTGACCGGGCGGTCAAGGTCTTTTTCCCTTGCTTTCCTTGATTTTCGCGTTTGCGAAATCCTCTTGTTTAACCTTTGACCAGGCAGTGAAGGTCCATTCCCTTGCTTTCCTTGGATTTCTGGATTGCGAAATAATTTTGTTTGACCATTGACCAGGCGGTCAAGGTCCTCTCCATTGCTATCCTTGGATTTTCGCATTTGCGGAATCTTTTTGTTTGACATTTGACCAGGCGATCAAGGTCCTTTCCTTTGCTTCCTCTAGTTTGACCTTTGACTGGGCGGTCATTGTTCCTTCCCTTGCTTTCGTGTTTGCGAAATTCTCTTGTTTTACCTTTGACCGGGTGGTCAAGGTCCTTTTCCCTTGCTTTCCTTGGATTTTTGCTTTTGCGAAATCCTCTTGTTTGACCTTTGACCAGGCGGTCAAGGTCCTCTTCCTTTGCTTTCCAGGGGTTTTCGCGAGTTCGAAATCCTCTTGTTTGACGTTTGACCGGGCGGTCAAGGTCCATTCCCATGCTTTCCTTGGATTTTAGCGTTTGCGAAATCCTTTTGTTTGACCTTTGAACTGGCGGTAAAGGTCCTTTCCCTTGCTTTCCTTGGATTTTCGCGTTTGTGACATCCTTTTGTTTGACCTTTGACCGGGCGGTCGTGGTCCTTTCCTATGCTTTCCTTGGATTTTCGCGTTTGCGAAATTCTTTTGTTGAACCTTTGACCAGGCGGTCAAGGTCCTTTCCCTTGCTTTCCTTGGATTTTCGCGTTTGAAAAATCCTTTTGTGTGACCTTTGACCGGGCGGTCAAGGTCATCTCCCTTGCTTTCCTTGGATTTTCGCGTTAGCGAAATCCTCATGTTTGACCTTTGACCTGGTGGTAAAGGTCGTTTTCCTTGCTTTCCATGGATTTTCGCGTTTGCGACATCCTTTTGTTTGACCTTTGACCGGGCGGTCGCGGTTCTTTCCCATGCTTTCCTTGGATTTTCGCGTTTGCGAAATCCTTTTGTTTGACTTTTGACCAGGCAGTTAAGGTCCTTTTCCTTTCCTTTCCTGGGGTTTTCTCGTTTGCGAAATCCTCTTGTTTGACCTTTGACCAGGCGGTCAAGGACCATTCCCTTGCTTTACTTGGATTTTCGCGTTTGCGAAATACTTTTGTTTGACCTTTGACCACGTGGTCAAGTTCCTCTCCCTTGCTATCCTTGGATTTTTGCGTTTGCGAAATCCGTTTGTTTGACCTTTGATCAGGCGGTAAAGGTCGTTTCCCTTGCTTTCCTTGGATTTTCTCGTTTGCGAAATCGTTTAGTTTGAACTTTGACCGGGCGGTCGTGGTCCTTTCCCTTGCTTTCCTTGGATTTTCGCGTTTGCGAAATTCTTTTATTTGACCTTTGACCGGGCGGTCATGGTCCTTTCCCATGCTTTCCGTGGATTTTTGCGTTTGCGAAATCCTTTTGTTTGACCTTTAACCAGGCGGTCAAGGTCCTTTCCCTTGCCTTCCATGGATTTTCGTGTTTGCGAAATCTTTTTATTTGACCATTGACCGGGAGGTCAAGGTCCTTTCCGTTGCTTTACTTGGATTCTCGCGTTTGTGATTCCTCATGTTTGACTTTTGACAGGCGGTCAAGGTCCTTTTCCTATGCTTTCCTGGTTTTCATGTTTGCGAAATCCTATTGTTTATCCTTTGACTATGCGGTCAATGTCCTTTTCCAATGCTTTCCTGGGGTTTTCGCGTTTCCGAAATCCTCTTGTTTGACCTTTGACCACGCGGTCAAGGTCCTCTCCCTCGCTATTCTTGGATTTTCGCGTTTATGAAATCCTTTTGTTTGACCTTTGACCAGGCGGTCAAGTTCGATTCCATTGCTTTCCTTGGATTTTCGCGTTTGCGAAATCCTCTTGTTTGACCTTTGACCACGCAGTCAAGGTCATTTCCCTTGCTTTCCTTGGATTTTCGCGTTTGCGAAATCCTCTTGTTTGACTTTGGACCGGGCGGTCAAGGTCCTTTCCCTTGCTTTCCTTGGATTTTCGCGTTTGCGAAATCCTCTTGTTTGACCTATGACTGGGCGTTCAAGGTCCTTTCTCGTGCTTTCCTGGGATTTTCGCGTTTACGAAATCCGCCTGTTTGACCTTTGACCGGGCGGTCAAGGTCTTTTTCCCTTACTTTCCTTGATTTTCGCGTTTGCGAAATCCTCTTGTTTAACCTTTGACCAGGCGGTGAATGTCCATTCCCTTGCTTTCCTTGGATTTCTGGTTTGCGAAATAATTTTGTTTGACCTTTGACCAAGCGGTCAAGGTCCTCTCCATTGCTATCCTTGGATTTTCGAGTTTGCAAAATCCTCATGTTTGACCACTGACTAGGCGGTCAAGGTCCTCTCCTGTTTGACCTTTGACCGGGCGGTCAAGGTCGTTTTCCCTTGCTTTCCTTGGATTTTCGCATTTGCGAAATCCTCTTGTTTGACCTTTGACCAGGCGATCAAGGTCCATTCCCTTGCTTTCCTTGGATTTTCGGGTTTGCGAAATAATTTTGTTTGACCATTGACCAGGCGGTCATGGTCCTCGCCCTTGCAATCCTTGGATTTTCGTGTTTTCAAACTCCTTTTCTTTGACCATTGACCGGGCGGTCAAGGTCCTTTTCTTTGCTTCCTCTTTTTGACCTTTGACTGGCGATCAATGTCCTTTCCCTATCTTTCCTGGGATTTTCGCGTTTGCGAAATCCTCTTGTTTAACCTTTGACCAGGCGGTGAATGTCCATTCCCTTGCTTTCCTTGGATTTCTGGTTTGCGAAATAATTTTGTTTGACCTTTGACCAAGCGGTCAAGGTCCTCTCCATTGCTATCCTTGGATTTTCGAGTTTGCAAAATCCTCATGTTTGACCACTGACTAGGCGGTCAAGGTCCTCTCCTGTTTGACCTTTGACCGGGCGGTCAAGGTCGTTTTCCCTTGCTTTCCTTGGATTTTCGCATTTGCGAAATCCTCTTGTTTGACCTTTGACCAGGCGATCAAGGTCCATTCCCTTGCTTTCCTTGGATTTTCGGGTTTGCGAAATAATTTTGTTTGACCTTTGACCAGGCGGTCATGGTCCTCGCCCTTGCAATCCTTGGATTTTCGTGTTTTCAAACTCCTTTTCTTTGACCATTGACCGGGCGGTCAAGGTCCTTTTCTTTGCTTCCTCTTTTTGACCTTTGACTGGCG
>JAMKQA010003838.1:0-12754 GCA_024699735.1 Posidonia australis
TTGAACGTCCCCGAATGTACTTAACCCTCATCCACTTGACCCACAGAGCATCGCGCTGAGAGATGAGGTCCCAGAAGATCCGGAGAAGACCCACCTGGTTGCAGACCCGAACACTGCGAATGCCCAGGCCCCCTTCCTTCAGAGGCAGGCAGACCTTCTTCCACGAAGTAAGAGCACAGCCCGTGGAGCCATTCCCAAACCACAAGAAGCGCATCATCAACTGATCAAGACGTTGCAGAACACTGGCAGGCAGGGCGAAGACGGAGGTCCAATACACGTGCAGGGTGCTGAGGACCGACTTAATGAGAACCAGGCGACCAGCATACCAGCTAGAAGTTTTTTGGTTGCTTGGACAACCTCTTGAAGGCGAACTCTTGAAGGTAGACGTTCAAATTGCAGCTGCTCTTGGCTAGGTTGTGTCTTTTTGTGAGCCACTAGATGGCCTTGTGCCTTGGATGGGGCTTTTTACTTGGCGTTGTATTTGTAAGCTCAGTATTGTGTTTTTTGAGCTGGGGGGGACTTGATGCTATCTAGCTTTGGTGGCTATGGGCCTTTGATGAGCTTTAAGCTACTGGTTGGGCCCTATGGGTCCCAACCATTTTTGTACAGTTTTCCTTTTATATAATTTGAGGGTCTCCTTCCTTACTTTTGGCAAAAAAAAAAAATAAGATATGGCCTGATTTGGAAAAGATTTTTTCTGTATTTTCTATGTGTGGGCCAAGATACCATGGACCATGCTACTTAGACCAGGGGATGTGACGATATTTCTAGGTGGTCAGGTGCGTCACTTAGGTTGAGGCTGGGGACTAAGAGACTCGAGGTCAAGTGGGGCAAGTGTTTGTCAGGTCTTGGAGGTAAGAAACTCCTTGACTGTTATTTGCGAGGCTAAGGTTGAGGTCCGTGGGTTTGAGGTGTCGACTAGACCAGGAGGTATGATACTCCAATTGTTTCTAGACAATGAGACTCGAGGTACCACGAGTGGCAAGAAGATGCTCCCACAGATTGGGTACTGTGTCGAGGACACCGAGAGGGTGTATTCTATGATGGCTAGAGCGGGTAGTGCACGTACCTTGCAGCTAGTAGTGTCTTGAGTGATAGAACAACCTTCCCAAGTTGGGTTGGCATTGTGAGGATTCTCCAAGTGGGAGGACTACAGGACTGTTTCGCTCCTACACAATGTGGCAAATTCGTGGCAGTGAGTGCACCTCGGTGGCTGCTTGTGGCCAAAGTTGGTTGCCTAACGTCGGGCATCACGACTCAGTTGTAGTTTGTGGTTTTGGCCAGTGTGGGCTATGTTTGGGATTTTGGCCGATATGGCCCGTGCTTTGGTGGTTTTGGCCAGTTGGGCTTGGTTTTGATATACAAATTATTTTCCCATGAGCTTGTGACTTCAGAAGAAAATGGATAAAATGTTTTGAAATGTGATTTGTGACTTTGGCCAGTTGAGCTCGATTTGCGAGGCTTGGTGGATTTGGTGAAAAATGCTTTCAAAGTGATTTTAAAGAGAAAAAATTGGTTTTGTTTTTTGAGTTTTTCGTGGAGTGTATGCTGGGTGACTTTCTAGTCACTCACGCATGTTTTCGTGTGGTTTTTAGGTTGCAGTGTAGTCAAGCAACTTTTGGTGAGTCTAGTGCACATAGCTGGAGTCTCGTAGCTGCATATTTGGTTCCTTGTAGTTTAGATGCTTTAGATTTCTCTTTAATTTCCTGTAATTTAATTTTAAATTATGTTGAAATATTTAGGCTAATGTATTTGTGTTGATAGCGACATGGGTCATTACAGATCTGCTATCAAAGCCCCAGGTTCACTAGGTTTCACTAACCTAGGGCGTCCGGTCTAGAGACTTCATAAGTTTGCATGCATGGTGTTGTCTACACCTGTTGGTTTTCTTTATGTTTTTTGGTAGTTATTTCTCATTATTGTGTAGGTATTTTGCTTCTCTCCTCCTATAGGATGTCTGGTTGTGGTCGTAGGGGTAAGGCCCCTGCTAAGGAATCTAAGCCTCGTGAAGGTGGTGGATGGAAGGCTATACGTGCTAAACTATAGAGCTTGGTGCACGGAATCTCCCATGCCCTTGGAAAGAGCAGTTCTAGTGATTCGTTGAGAGACCCGTGGCTACAGTAGCTGAGTAAGCTCCGTTCGTCGACGTTCGAGGCAAGGGTGGTGCTAAGGAGAGTGAGGCCTGGCTAGAGAAGGTGATGAAGATGCTAGATAGCATGGCGTGCCTAGAGGAGCATTGGGTACAGCTGGCGACTTACCTACTAGAAGGTGAGACAGATAAGTGATGGAAGTCAATGAAGCGATTGAAGTTTCCAGACTCGACTACTGTTAGTATCAAATTGAAGGACTTCAAGGCAGTCTTCTACAAGAAGTACTTCCCCTATTATGTGAAAGAGCATTTCAACTGAGATTTTCGGAACTTGGAGTAGGATAGCATGTTTATGCTCGAGTATGAAGTTGCTTTTGCCTGTCTAGAGCGTTTCACTCCTGGCTATCCCTCAGGAGGAGCAAGTGTAGAGATTCCTAAATGGCTTGAATTCAAGACTGAGGCTAAAGGCGATGGGTTGCCGATGCCAGACAGTGGTGGATATGGTTGGAATGGCCATACGCTTTAAGGAGGAATACAAGAGGTATAAGGAGGGTCGTTCCCAAGAGAAGAATAAGTCTTCCTTCACTTCCCGATACTCTTTCTCTAAATGCTGAGTTCTCATGATTCAGGTAGTCCAGGGAAGAAGAAGAAGAAGAAAGGGAAGTCTGGTGGTTTCTCTGTAGGTAGGCATAGTTTCGTTGGTCACAGTGATGCTAGTTTTAGTCAAACATATTTCAGTGCTCCCGGTAAGAATCGGTATTACCAGTGTGGTCAGGTGAGGCATATTGCTAGTGATTGTCCTCATTCGCGGTAGGCTTTGGATTCAAAGGTGTGCTACAACTGTGGGAAGCTAGGGCATATCTAGAAGTTTTGCTTGGATCCTCCCAAGAAGGCAAGAAGCACACCGCAATAAGTCGATGAAGGGATGAGTGTTCACTATTTCAACTCCTGACGCAAGACTTTTGGGAGACATGGTAGGGGGTAAAGTTAAGTAGTGGTGTTGTGTAACCCTTTATGTAATTATTGTAAACCATCTTGTAATCTAGACAACTATCTGATATGTGGATGTCGTTTTTGTTGTTGGGCTTGGCCATTTAGGTTCCTTTCTTGTGACAGGCCGGATGGCCAAGATATTGTTTGACTCAGGGAGTTCTTTCTCCTATGTCTTTGAGTCTTTTGCGGCAGAGATAGAGGATAGGCCAGCTAAGTTAGCCTTTCATATCAATGTGGTGACGCCGCTGGGGGAGCACAGTTTAGCCTATAAGTATCTATGGTCTATCGACTTGACGCTAAACGGCAGAGAGTTTGATACCAGCCTCATAATTATGGACATGCAGGAGTACGATGTGATACTCGGCATGGACTAGTTGGCGCAACAAACTACCTTGATTGATTGTACTAGGAGAAGGGTGTATTTTGGGTCTTCTGGAGACAATACTTTTTTTGTGCAAGGTGTGTGTTAGGGTAAGTCTAAGTTTGTCATTTCAGCAATGAAGGCTTACAAATCGCTAGTTAAGGGTTGTATGGGGTATCTAGCTAGTATAGTTACCTCCACTTCTCCTGAGTTGGGTGTTCACAATATCTCTATAGTTCGTGAATATCCCAATGTATTCCATGACGAATTGCCTAGCATGTCACCTTACAGGGAGGTGGAGTTCTCGATTGAGTTGGTTCCAGGGTCTGGTGCTATCTCGAAGTCTCCTTACTGTATGGCACCAGCGGAGTTGAAAGAGCTCAAGACCCAGTTGAGGAGTTGCTGGACAAGGATTTTATCAAGCCTAGTGTTTCTCCACAAGGAGTGCCTGTTCATCAACAAGATGGATGGTTCGCTTTGGCTGTGTATCAACTACTAAATACTAAACCAAATCACGGTGAAGAACAAGTATCCCTTGTCCCGCATTAATGACTTGTTTGACCAGTTACATTTTACTTCTGTATTTTCGAAGATTGATCTGAGGTCAAGGTATCACCAGTTGAGGATACAAGACTCAAACATCCAAAAGACTACTTTCTGGACGCAGTATGGGCATTACAAGTTCACAATTATGCCTTCCAGCTTGACCAATGCACCATCTACGTTTATGGACTTGACGAACAAGATCTTCAGTCCTTTTCTAGACCAATTTGTAGTGGTGCTTGTGGATGATATTCTGGTATATTCCCCGAATGTGGAGACTTACGCCATACACTTGAGGGCAGTGTTAGATATTTTGAGGCGACATCAGCTGTATGTCAAGTTCTCCAAGTGTGAGTTTTGATTGAGTGAAGTCATGTTCCTCAGCCATTTAATTTCTGAAGAAGGCATCAGGGTGGATCCTGCTAAGGTAGAAGCGATGAGTAGTTGGTAGAGGCCTAAGATGGTGATGGAGATCCAAAGCTTCTTGGGTTTGGTGGAATGCTATAGGAGGTTTCTCAAGAATTTTTCTTTCATAGCCGTGCCTTTAACACAGTTGACCAAGAAGGGAGTCCCATTCTGCTAGGATCGTAACTATGAAGCGAGCTTCAATGAGTTTAAGGCTCGTCTAGTTTTTGCTCCTGTGTTGACTTTGCCTTCTGGAAGTGGTGGCTTCACAATGTATACTGATGCTAGTGGTGTGGGGTTGGGTTATGTTCTAATGCAATATGGTGATGTTATAACCTATGCTTCTCACTAGCTGAAGGATCACGAGAAGATCTACCCTACCCATGATCTGGAGATGGCTGTCGTAGTGTTTGCTCTAAAGCTTTAGTGATAGTATCTGTATGGAGAGCAGTTTGAGGTCTTCACTAATCTTCAGAGTTTGAAGTATATCTTCACTCAGAGGGACCTCAACTTAAGATAACGTAGGTGGGTGGGAGTATTTGAAGGACTACGATTTTAGTCTGTCCTACTACCCTGGGAAGGCCAACGTGGTTGCTGTTACTCTGAGTTGGCGTACACATGTGATGGTGAGCCTAATGATCACGGAGTAGACCTTACTGGAGGATCTAGTGGGTCGTAGGCCTAGAAGACAAGCTAGGAAAATGATTGGCACCTCAGTGGCCAACCTGTTTGTTCACCCCAAGCTGGTGGAACTCATTGTCGCCTGTCAATAGTTGGATCCTTTTGATCAAGCTATCCTTGAGAAGCTGGAGGTTGGTGGAGAACCTCATTTCTTTGTTGGAGCAAATGGAGAGTTGAGATATGATTTGCATTTGTATGTGCCTCAGCATAAGGAGGTCAAGTAGAGATTGCTGGATGGAGCTCATCGGTCCAAGTACACTATTCACTCAAGGAGTACGAAGATGTACTAGGATTTGAAGAGGAATTTTTGGTGGCCTAGTATGAAAAGAAATGTTGTTGACCACGTGGCGAGGTATACAACTTACCAACTGGTCAAAGCAGAGCATCAGAAACCCAGAGGGACATTGCAGCCATTGAACATTCTTGTGTGGAAATGGGAACACATCTCTATAGATTTTGTGACGGGTTTGGCACGTACTTAGAGGAAGAACAACACCGTGTGGGTAATCGTCGATCGATTGACCAAGTTCGCACATTTCTTGGCAATCTGTGTGAATCTTTTGATGCATCGACTGGCAGAGTTATATGTGTCGGAGGTCATTTGGTTACATGGTGTTCCTATGTCCATTGCATTAGATAAAGACACAAGGTTTAACTCAAGGTATCGGAGGATTCTGCAGGAAGCTTTTGGCACAGTGCTCAACTTCAATAAAGCATTTCATCCACAGTCGTACAATCAGATAGAGAGAACCATTCAAACACTGGAGGATATGCTCAAAGCATGTGCCTTGGATCTGCAAGGAAGTATGGAGGATCACTTGTCATTAATTGAATTCACCTACAACAATAGTTATCACTCAAGCATTGGGATGGTGCCTTATAAAGCACTGTATGGTTGGCCATGTAGATCGCCCATTTGCTTGAGCAAAGCGGGTGAACGTCAGTTGCTTGGTCTCGAGATTGTGCAGTTGTATGCGGACAAGGTGGAGTTGATCCGTAGCAGGCTGGTGGCTACATAGAGTCGGTAGAACAGCTATGCAGATAGGAAGTGGAGACCGTTGGAGTTTCTAGTGAGAGACTATGTTTTCCTGAAGGTGTCACCGACCAAAGGCGTGATGAGATTAGGAAGCATGGGAAGTTGAGTCCCTGCTATATTGGCCTGTACCAAACCACACAAAGGGTTGGTGAGGTTGCTTATTAGGTTGGATCTGCCATTAGAGTTGTCGTCTATGCATGACATATTCCATGTCTATGTGCTAAGGATGTGTTTGGCTGACGCATCACAAGTGATTCCAGTTTAACCAGAGGTACTCCAGGAGGATTTGTCCTTTGTAGAGGATGTTGTCTAAATCATTGACAGGAAAGAGCAAGTGCTGCAGAACAAGGTGATTCCGCTTGTTCTTGTGCGATGGCAGCATCATGGAGCCGATGAGGCCACGTGGGAGCGTAAGGATGCCATCCTAGCCCTATATCTGTATCTTTTCACCTACAGTGATTTTGTAGGCGAAATCCTTTTGTAAGGTGGTTAGAATGTAACACTCAGAAATTCATTTAAATGTAAATATACTTTTTAATGAATTTTATAATGTGCGAGTGTTACCAGCGCAAGATCATTTTGGTAATTTTGTAGTTTTGTATTTGGATTCCACTGTTTGGCCTATTCTGTACCCTGTCTTTTTTGTGAGCACTGTGCTTATGCCACTGTGCACGTGTGGATGTGCAAATGGGTTTGGGTTGTTGCCCTCGTGTTTTGAGGTTGGTGGTTGGGGGCGGGGACGTGCAGATGCATGCTTGTGCATGCTCTTGGTTGTTGGATGCATGCGAACTTAACTCCTCCTACACATATAAGAAGAGGTGACGGACCGAAGCTTCTCCTACACTCTTCCTTTCCCTTCCCTTCCCACCATCTTTCTCTTCTTTCTTCTCTCTTTCCTCACTCACACGCACCGCCTCACTCCTCCTCCTTCTTCTCTTCCTTTCTGCCACTTCCTCCCTCACCATCCCCTCCTCCTTATCCTTCTTTCCCCTCCTTCCTCTTTTCCACTTGGTACGAGTGAGTGTGTGTGTGTGTGAGAGAGAGGTGGAGGTGACGTGATGGTGCTTGTGCCAGCCAGAGGACTCCAAACTTCTTCCTTGGCATCAAGAGAGCTCAAGGAGCGATCGAGAACGTTCGGGGTCGGGGTGATCACTAGAGAGTGCAAAGTTGGCCAGAAGATCGCTAGTAGTCATCGTGAGGTACACACCTCACACTCTCTTGTAGAATGCATGAAAAATGTAGTAAATGACTAGGATTGCATGAAATCTAGGTGAAATTATGATTTATGATTTTATTGTGAATTTATGGTGAATTATGAGGCAATTATGGACATTAATGGTGGTTGGTGTGTTTGTGTCGTTTTTGACCCCTCTTGCTTTGTGAATTTGGTTTGTGAGCTATGGTGCATGGATTTGGATTTCGTTTGTGTAGTTTTGGAGTAGACTTGTGTGTCTACGTCCCGTGTTTTATTCATGATTTATGAATTTTTCCTAGTGGGTCCACCCCTTACTCCCACTTGGGCGATTGAGCGGGCTAGTGCTCGGTCCATGTTTACTCAAATCAAGAAAATTGGCATGCTGTTTTTGAATGGTATGTCATTTTCCTATCGATTTTGTCCCCTTGGTCCCTGTTTCGATCGATCGAATTCGTTTGGTCTGTTATTCTACGCCCTTGGGTGTTAATTGTGCACTCAGTTCGATCGATCAATCTTCTTCGATCTACCAAACTAGGGTTTTTTGGGCGACCATTTTGAATTTCTATCTACCGTTTCTGGTGCCCTGAGCCCAATTCGGTCAATTGGCCCAATTCTGTATGTCGAATCAAGCCTGAGTACTATTTGAAAGGCGATTTTGGTGGTTTTGTTGATTTGTTTGTATTGCCTATGTTGAGGTTGTTTGTGGGTCATCAATGGTGATCGTAGGTGGACACCTAGTGCGTCGGTTTTATGCATTTTTTGAAAGATGTAAAATGACTTTGGAAATGGAATTTAAAAAGAGATATAGCCCGATTTAGAAAAGTGTTTTCTGTGTATGGGCCAAGATGCTATGGGCTATGCTACATGGACTAGGGGATGTGACGACATTCTCGAATGATCAGGTGTGTCACCTAGGTTGCGGCTGGGGACTAAGAGATTGTAGGTAAGTGTTCATCGAGTCTTGGAGGTATGAAACTCCTTCACTATCATTCGCGAGACCGAGGTTGAGGTCCATGGGTTTGAGGTGTCGACTGGACTCGAAGGTATGATACTTCAGTTGTTTCCAAGCACTAAGACTCGAGGTACCGCAGGTGGCAAAGAAACGCTCCCACAGATTGAGTACCATGTGGAGGACGCCGAGAGTGCGTACCCTGTGGTGACTAGAGTGGTAGTGCACATGTCCCGTGGGTAGTAGCGTCTTGAGTGATAGGACAGCCTTCCTAGGTGGGGTTGGCATTATGAAGGTTCTCTAGATAAGATGACTACAGGACGGATTAACTCCTGCATAGGGTG
This sequence comes from Posidonia australis, assembly GCA_024699735.1. Lineage (NCBI taxonomy): Eukaryota > Viridiplantae > Streptophyta > Magnoliopsida > Alismatales > Posidoniaceae > Posidonia > Posidonia australis. Next base: position 8,597 of record JAMKQA010003838.1, read on the forward strand.
GCGGGTTCAGGGTAGTACAGTACACCTCGGTGGCTACTTGTGTCTAGAGTTGATTGCCTGGCATCGAGCATCATGACTTAGTTGTGGTTTGTGGTTTTAGCTAGTGTGGCCTATGTTTGGGATTTTGACCAATATGACTCGTGCTTTGGTGGTGGTTTTGACCAATTGGGCCTAGTTTTGATATACAGATGATTTTCCCATGAGTTTATGACTTCAGAAGTGTAACACCTGTAAAATTCATTTTGTAATTATTTACATTTTAATGAATTTAATCCTAGACGGGTGTTATTGTTTCGAGGCCCGTTGTGTGGATTTGTGCTTTTGGGCTTAGGCCTCGTGGGCCGACTTCAGTTTGCGTGTCCTGTGCGTGGTTGGCACTGTGCATTGTTGCACTGTGCATGTGGGCCTAGGTGTGGGGCCCGCATTGTGGGCCGGTTGGTGGAAGTGAGTTGGTGGTGTGAGTTTGGTGTGCTCGTGCGGGAATGTAGGTAGGCAGGACGTGTAGTTGTGCACGCATCCAGCTACTTCATTGCATGGCTTTATAAGCCCATGCACGCCCGGTGCACGACCAGCTCACCCTTCCTCTCCTCCTCTTCCGCTACTTCATCGCCAATTCCCTCCCCGAGCACACCACCTCCCTTTCCTTTCCTTCCCTCATTTTCCTTCTCCCTTTCCCTCCACTTGCCTATCCCCACTCTCCACCCCCCCCCCCCACTAGCTCCTTCTCTCGTCTCTCCCTATCTCCTCCCCTACCTATCCCCTGTTAGGTGTGCTCACGTGTCAGCGAAGACGTGCAACGGCTCGTGGCAACGTGGGAAGCTCCGGAGTTGCGTCCCTGAGGTCGAGGAAGCCTCGTGGACATCGTGGTCGTCAGAATTGGCTCGAGGATTCGTTGGAGTTCGTTTTAGGTACGCATCTCTAACCCCTATAGTAGAAGGGATGAAATTGATAGAAATTAATAGGATTGCATGAAATCTAGGTAAATTTACATTCCTAGACTTTATTGTGATTTTATGAGAATTTATGGTGGATTTATGGGCATTTATGCCGGTGGTTGAGTTTTGTGTCGTTTCGACCCTTATGTCTTTGTAATTTTATATCTTGATGCATGGTGAATGGATTTTGGTTTTGTTTTTGTGAATTTGGTGTAGGCTCGAGGGTCTACATCTTAAATTTTATGTAAGATTTTTGGTGTTTGTTTAAAGGGTCCGATCGGAGGTCCTAGTTGAGGTAATTTTTGACTATTTGGTTTGGGTCGTTTTTTGTTTTCTTAGAATTCGGCATACCGAACCATTTCGGTATGCCGTTTTACTATCAGTTTGGTCCTCTAGTCAAATTCGATCGTTCGATTTTAGACGGTCGACCGAATCAGTGGATTTTAGTGGACCGAACCAATTTTGGCATACCAATTTTGACCTGAGTGTTGACCATTGACCTGATTCGGTCAACCGATTCCGATCGATATACCAAACCAGTGGATTTCGGCATATCAAACCCGTTTTCTGGCATGTCGAATCAGAGCCCAAATAAGTTTATAAAATCTGATTTCTGAGGGTTTTCCGGATTGGTTTGTTTTGTCCCTGTAAGATGGGATTGTGAGTCATCAGTGATGGTCTCCTGGGACACCTGATGCGCTGTTTTTGCCGAGCTTTTGGAAGAATTTTAAAAGATATGAAAATGGTTTTGAAAGTGGATTTCAAAGAGATAGCTGACCTGTTTTTGAAAATGGTTTTTCTAGTTTTCTGTGTGTGGGTCGAGATAGTGTGGAATAGTGTCGTTGGGATCAGGGAATGTGACGACATTCCTAGGTGGTCGGGCACGACTACCTGGTCGAGGTTGAGGGCCAAGATACCTGAGGCTGAGGAACGTCGGGTTCTGGAGGTACAAACTCCTTGACTGTCGTCACGAGGCTAGGGTTGTGGTCCACGGGTTGAGTTGTCTTGTGGCATGACGGGGAGGTATGATAGTCCCACTGTTGCTGTAAGCACTAAGGCTCGGGTGTTGTTGGGTGTGGAGGTATGACACTCCCTCCTGAGCACCATGTGGAGGACGTCGTGAGGAGGCATACTCTGTGGTGGCCAATGTGGGTGGGACACCCCAGAGATCCCCTGTGTGAACTACCTCAGCATGCAACATGGCACTGTTTGCGAGGGTTTCTTTATTTTGCTGCGTGGCTGGGGCCCGTTCCTAGCCAGCTTCTCTTAGACTACTTGCTACAGTTAACTTCTGTTTGTACTACGCTAAGTAGCGGGCTTGTCGAATGGCCTTTTACCTATGCTAGGGGTTAGCCTTTTTTTGCTGCTGGTCTTAGAGGCATTTCTTGACTGGGCTTTGCCCATTGGGTGCCTTGGGCCTCTGTTTGTGGGCTTTTTGTGCCCACCCACTTCTTGTAAATTTTTTCTTTTATATATTTTGATGGTCTCCCTCCTTACCAGTGGCAAAAAATGTGGGTGGGACACGTGCCCCGTAGCTGGTAGCATCCTGAGAAACAGGACAGCCTTCCCAAGAAGGGGTTGGCTTTGAGAGGGTTCTCCCGGTAGGGAGAATCGTGGGACGATGATCGCTCCTGCATAGGGTAGCTTCACCGTAGCAGTGTAGAACGCTATGGTCGCTCCTCAGCAGACTACGTGTGGCCAGAGTTTGGTTGCCTAGCGTCGGGCCTCTCGACTCACTGTGTGTGGTTTTGACCATTGAAGGCCTTTGCTTGTGATTTTGGGCTGGTAGAGCCCCGATTGTGGTTTTGGCTGGTGTCGGCTTGGTTTGAGAGATTTTGAGAAAATGATTTACGAAATGAACTTAAAAAGGAGAATTGATTATAGTTTTGTTTTCCATGGTTTTTCCTTAGGGTGTGTACTGGGTGACTTTTGTCACTCATGCATTTTCCTTGTGGTTTTGGTTTATAGGTGCAGGCATGTAGAGGTTTAGTAGTATGTATAGTTTGGAGTCTCCTAGCTACACATACATATTCTTGGTAGTTAGACATTTTTTGTTTGGATTTAATTTTCCCGTAATTTAATTTGTTTTAAATTATTGTGGAAAATGTGGGGCGTTACAGTTTTGGTATCGGAGCTCCAGGTTCACTAAGTTGAACTACACCTAGGGCGTTCTGTCTAGAGACTCCATAGGTTTTTCATGCATAGTAGAGTCTACGCCTGATTTTTCGCCATGGTTTTCTGATTGTTGCTTTGTCTGTGGTGCAGGTACTTTGCCTTTTTCTGGCAGGATGCCTCCTCATTGTCATAAGGGCAAGGCCGCTATCGAGGAGACCAAGCCCTAAAAGGACGTAGGTAGATGAGAGGCGGTTCGTACGGAACTAAGGAGTTTGGCACACGGGATCTCCCACGCGTTCAACAAGAGTAGTGCTAGTAAGTCGTCGGGCGACCCTTGGCTGAACCAGTTCACGAAGCTTCATCCATCGTCATTCAAAGGCAAGGTCAGTACTGAGGAGAGCGAGGCCCGGTTAGAGAAGGTGGTGAAGATGCTGGAGAGCATGACTTACTCGGAGGAGCATTGGGTGCGATTGGCGACCTACCTGCTGGATGGTGAGGCAGATAGGTGGTGAAAGTCTGTGAGGCAACTAAAGTTCTCAGACTCAGTCGCTGTTAACATCTAGTGGCACTACAAGAAAAATTAGAATTTGCGAGGACACGTAGCGAGGACGTCGCGAGGAAATGTCCTCGTAAACATATAACGAGGAGATATAGCGGGGATCTCGCGAGGAAATGTCCTCGCTTAAAGTTAGCAAGTAGGTAGCGAGGACATTCCTCGTTAGTGTCCTCGCTAACTCCGATATAAAATTGCCTCGACGCAGGACATTTAATCGTCTGCCTCTCTTACCCTAAATCCCTTCATCCCCTCTCTCGACGGTCTGCCCTCTCTCGACAGCCCGGCATTGCCTCCTCGACGGTCCGCCCTCTCTCGACGGTGCCCGGCATTGCCTCCTCGACGGTTCGCCCTCTCTCGACGGTGCGTCCTCCGACCTCCGCAGTGCCTCCCGTCTCTCGACGGTGCGTCCTCCGTCCTCCGACCTCCGCAGTGCCTCCCCTCTCTCGACGGTGCTTCCTCCGTCCTCTGACCTCCGCAGTGCCTCCTTGACGGCCCGCTGTTGTTTCGATCGACACGGTATGGCATGTTGGTTTGGTTTTGCCCATTGCTTGT
>JAMKQA010003839.1:0-13502 GCA_024699735.1 Posidonia australis
TGCTATAGGTTTATGGTCGGTTTAGCTAATGGGATTAGGTTTGCCACATCCAAAGCAACATCTGGAAAGCTTATCTATGAGTCACCTCAAAATCGGGGTGTCTACAGATGCCCCTCCCTGAGCGAGGTCGAGGGACGAAAGGAACCAAGGCCGATGCTCAGGGTTGACAAGATACCCCCATTTTGAGGTTACAAAAGGATGGTGTTTGCTGTAGGCAGTAAGTCACTTATCCGGAGGATGCACCGAAAGTCATGACTTGTCGTCGAATGCATGCGTGCAACTACTGACCTAAATGCTGGAGATTTGATGCCAATGCGAGATGCCAATGCAAAAGCTGATGCTGAAGGCCGATGCGAAGCTGATGTTAACAAAAACACAAGAATGGGTGCTTGCAAGATGATGCGATGCTGATGCTAATGAAGAAATAATAAGGCAAAAGATAAAGAAATCCTACACATAGAGGGAACCACTGGTAGGTAAATGATAAGTTGTCGGACTCATCAACCGGATTATTGAGGTTATCAACCTAAGGAGGCGGGATATGACATGTCAGTCAAATCTTGTCATCCCGATCGCTAGACAGTATGACGGATGTCAACCGAGTAGTTGGGGATACTAGCTCAAGAGGAAGAGGGGAATGACAAACATACCATTTGTCAAGTGAAGCATAAGGCCCTGTACGCGCGGACTGAGGGCAAACAAAGAGATTCCGTGCCCGCGAAAACTCAGAAGAGAAGAGAGAAACAAAGGACCTTGACCGCCCGCTCAGAGGGTCAAACAACTGATTTCCGCGATTGCGAAAACCCAGAAGAGAAAGGTAAGGACCTTGACCGCCTAGTCAAAAGGTCAAGCAGTTGGATTTCCTACCCATGGAAATCCGAGAGAAGGGCTAGGACCCTGACCATCTGGTTAATAGGTCAAGCCATTGGATTTCCTGCCCAACGAAATTCGAGAGAAGGGCTAGGACCTTGACCATTTGGTCAAAAGGTCAAGCCACCGGATTTCTTGCCCGGGGAAATCCAAGAGAAACCAAAGACTTCGACCGCCTGGTCAAAGTCAACAAGCTAGATTTCGCGCTTGCGAAAAGTCCAGGAAAGGCAAATGACATTGACTGCCCAGTCGAAGTCAAGGAGCAGGATTCCGTGCCCGCAAAAATCCAAAAAGGACAAAGGACATTGATAGCCTGGTCAAAGTCAACAAGCTGGATTTCGCACCCGCGAAAACCAAAAGGGGCAAATGATATTGACCGCCCGGTCAAAGTCAACAGGCTAGATTTCGCTCCCGCGAAAATCCAAAAGGGGCAAATGACATCGACTGCCCGGTCAAAGTCAACAGGCTGGATTCCATGCCCGTGAAAATCCAAGAAGGGCAAATGACATTGACCGCCCGGTCGATGTCAAGAAGCTGGATTTCGCGCCCGTGAAAATCAAAAAGGGGAAAAGACATTGACCACTCGGTCAAAGTCAACAAGCTAGATTTCACGCCTGCGAAAATTTAGGAGGGGCAAAGGACATTGACCGCCCGGTCAAAGTCAAGTTGGATTTCACGCCTGCGAAAATCCAAGAGGGAAAACGACATTGACCGCTTGGTCAAAGTCAACAAGTTGGATTTCGCACCTGCGAAAATCTAAGAGAAGGATATGACCTTGATCGCCCGGTCAAAGGTTGACTCTGACTGCCCGGTCAGAAGCCAAGGAAAAGGATTTCGCGCCCGCAAGAATCCAAAACTGGAGAGGAAGTGACCTTGACTGCCCAATCAAAGGTCGACTCTGACCACCTAGTCAGAAGCCAAGGAAAAGGATCTCACGCCCACGAGAAAAAGGAAAAGAAAGGAATGACCTTGACCGCCCGGTCAAAGGTCGACTCTGACTGCCCGATCAGAAGCCAAGGAAAAGGATTTCGCACACGTAGGAATCCAACAAAAGCAAAGGAGAGGACCTTGACTGCTCGATCAAAGGTCAAATAGAAGGATCTCGCTCCTGCGAGGAAAAAGGAAAAGAAAGGAAATGACCTCGACTGCTTAGTCGAAGGTCGACTCTGACCGCCCGGTCAGAAGCCAAGGAAAAGGATTTCGCTCTTGCGAGAATCCAAGAAAAGCAAAGGAAAGGACCTTGATCGTCCGATCAAAGGTCAAACAAAAGGATTTCGCACCTGTGAAAATCCCAAGAAAGCAAGGGAAAGGACCTTGACCGCTCGGTCAAAAGTCAAAAAGAGGATTTCGCGCTTGTAAAAACCCTAGGAAAGCGAAGGAAAAGGACCTTGACCGCCCAATCAAAGGTCAAATAAGAGGATTTCATGCTCGCGAAAATCCAAGGAAAGCGAAGGAAAAGGACCTTGACCGCCCGGTCAAAGGTCAAACAAGAGGATTTCGCGCTCGCAGAAATCCATGGAAAGAAGGGATAGAAGGATCTCATCCGCCCGGAGCGAGAACCTGGAAAAACAAAAGCGATAATCCCTGGATTGTCCCCCAGGAAGGAAACCATCTCAGATGCAATCTGGAGGGCAGAACTACTTACTGCTGGCTCTGTGGCACGAAAGTTGGTGTTCTCGCTGAGATGCATGTCCTATATTCTCCTTGCTGGAGTGCTGGCTTTACTACGAGTTTCGCAAAAAGTTGGGGCATATCCGCAATTGGGCATATCTGATCGCTGTATAGCTAATTTCCTGATATGGCAAACTTCTGATTGTTGTGCTGTTGCAGTGCTATGATATTTGATATTCTCCTGGGTGCTTGTAGGCTTCTACTCAAATGTGATATGTCGCACCCATTGCGGGTTATTCTGCATACTTCACAATCTTAGGGGTTTTCTGCTAATTTGCCCATCTGGTGAACTTGAAGACTTGTGCATTCATTTTTTTGGCATTTCTTTTTGCCTCTTGCAAACTACAGAGTGTGGAGGACAACAATGCAATTTTTGCAGCCATTCTGTGCCTCGAACCTTGGAAATTAAGATACTTGCACTGCTTATATCTGATGGGGCCCACTAGATAACTGTCATACTTGCTAGCCTATGTGCCGTACAGGGATATCCAACCATAGTGACATCTGAGCGTTGTTCTGATGTTTTGCAATTTCCATCAAGTCGTAGGCCACTCGACGGATAATTACCTCACATTGAGGGATGCAATCTAGGACTTGATTGACCAGAAGGTTATTGTCATTAGCACGCAGGCGGCAGGCCTAGTGCCTGCATCAGCAGCCGCACAAGCACCACCAGCACATCCCAACATAGTTAGCCAGCCTTTACCACAACATTCAGCCTTAGGAGCATCAGGTCCCTCGGGACTCAATTCCATCTTTCCTTTTGATTCTGTCTCATCTTCCATTCATCCTAATGATTTGATTCATGATGTATCAGCTCCTTTTCCGTGTCAGTTGTATGGTTCCTTCCTCAATGGTTTTGAGGAGTCAATTAGTATGATTCGTCCTATCGTTGAGTCAGAGTACACTGTGGCATCGCTTATCGTATACCCCCAACCACCGGTAGTAATTTGTCTCCAAGCCTGGCCATAATCTGGGCCAATTCAGCCACCAACTCCTCAGAGCTACCATTATCCTCTAGCCATGCTTGTACAGCTAGCAACCCGTCCCCCGATTGTCGTCATTCTTACTCATGACATGCATTTGTTCCGTACAATTATGCCACAAAAATGTGTGTAGAAGTAACACGATCAAGTAGGGTGTACAAACCCCCAGCACCCAGACCTAATCCTCCAACCATTGAGACCTCCAACACCTGTAGCACCAACTCCTATCCAGTTACAAGTTCAATCCCCAAGACCACCTGCACCAAGAGTAGCTCCACCCATTCCCACCACAAGTGGCCAACCTCCAGCAGACATAACCACTTAGCTTAAGAAAGTTAAAGCTGACATTTCAATTTGGGACCTAATTCACACTTCAGCCGAGCACATGGAAGCCTTCCTTAGAGTCTTCCAGGCTGCCCCCGTGTCCTCAACCATTGAGCCGCCCACCCTCGAGAGTATGGTGGGTATGACAGCGGCGCCACAAGTGATCTCATTTTCGAGCCAGGAATTGCCACCATCGGGAACCAATCATAATTCCCCTTTGTTCATCACTGCATAATATCGGAGCTTTCGCATCCCTCATACGTTGGTAGACAACGGAGCAGGTTTAAATGTCTTCCCCTTGCGTACGGCAAGTGCAATCAGATTCATGTCTGAAGACATAATACCAACCGTGAAAGGGATGATGACATTCGATAATACGCACCACGATGCACTTGGTATCCTAATCATTCCTTTGACCATCGGTCCAATCCGCTTCGACGTAGAATTCTATGTCGTTGACATTGAACCTTCCTTTAACCTGTTGCTTGGACGCCCTTGGCTTCATAAGCATCAGGTCATTCCCTCAACTCTCCATCGTATGATCAAGTTTTGCTAGGACGACAGCGTTGTTGTTGTCATGGCGGAAGATCTGGAGAAGGTTGAGGTTGTCTTTGTTGTTGCACCGTAAACTATCCACTTCGAGCCCAAACCCTTTGATGTTCTATACCGTGTCAACCGGTTCGAGCCGGTTAATTTCATTCTTCCCCTTGAGCTTGTCGGCCATTCGGCCATTCATAGTAATCCCTGTTTGATGGTCGATAATTTGTGTCGCAAATGGGGATATGAGAAAGGAACCCCCTTGGGCAATATGGCCAAGGAATCGCTGAGCCAATTGAGGCGGAAGAATGGAGAGAGCACGAAGGATTGCGATACCAACATCGATACCAGTGGAAGAGATCCCCGCGCTATTGTAAGTCCCCAAGAATGATCATTCTAAGCGATTTGGCTAACTTCACCAGTGCAAGCGTCTTGGATCCAAATCAGAGTCCATTTACAGTCTTAGTGTCGCCAGCAGTTTGGATCTGTCCAGAAGAGTCATATTCAGAGCATGATCAGTCAAAGTCAGAGTAGGCCATTGAGTAGATCTGTGAGCAGTTGCAGAAATTTTTAACTTTGTTAGAGTCAGGATAGTCGGCAGTGCGTCAAGCAACAGTAATGGACAACCCCGTTTAGAAGGCAAACTCAGAGAACAACCTGATAGATGACACGATTGGAGACTTAGATATTTTGTTCCAAGAACAATTGGAGGTGCTCGTGGAAGACTTAGTAGAGCACGACAGAGTCAGGAATGGGAAAGCAGTTGTTCCACCTTTTCAATCGGAATCACCAGTACCCCCACGGGACTAAGCTTCAATCATGGTCCTTCAGTTAGAAATGGAGTGTGCTATACCAATGGAGTTAATCTCCTGTCAGTCGGGAAGCCGGTCTACCTGGTACTAGCAGTTTTAGCTTCACTTGAAGGGTGCAGAGCAAAAAACAAAACAACCTGAGCTATGGTTAAGAGGTAGTACAGGCGCAACAGTCTCATCAGTCAACAGTAGGATAACCGCCAGCATGCAGCACCCTTTGTGAATATTATGAAAAATACAAAAAAATTAAAAAACCCAGAAAACCCAAAAAAAAAAAATCTGAAAATCCCAAAAAATAAAAAAAATTGAATAGAGATGTATCAACCTTAGAAGTAGGGAGCCCCAAGTCCTCAGCTAGTCTAGACAGTCAAGTTGCAGAAGAGGTTGCACAATGCCGTTACAAGAATACGAAAGTCAATGTGACTGTCATAAAGCGCCATCAGAGCACAGAATCGGAAGAAATCCTCTCGGTTGACATCACAGATCCAACCTTCGAGCAGGAAATTCTGTCGGAGCTCATTGCTTATAGAGAGGAGGACGAGGTCATTAAGGGAGACGGTGCCGATGACAAGATTGATGATAATGCGCATTCGCAATTTCAACCTCACGACAATGACCTAGAGGGCCTTAATCTACATGTGGAGGAAGAGACAGAGCTCGTCAACATTGGCACGGTAGATGATGTTAAAGAAACCCGCATTAGTGCTAATTTATCACCACAAGCAAAGGCAGAATTTATAGCTTTCTTAAAAGAATATGTGGATGTCTTTGCATGGAGCTACAACGACATGGTTGGCCTAGATATTGAGGTGGTAGTGCACACATTACCACTAAAACCAAATTCAAAGCCAATCAAGCAAAAGCTGCGTAGAAGGTAACCTTAGTGGATATTGAAACTTAAGGAGGAAATCATGATACAACATAAAGTCAATTTTCTCAAGGTCGTTCTTTATCCTAAGTGGCTCGCAAATGTGGTGCCAGTACCAAAGAAGGACGAACGGGTTTGCATGTGTATAGATTATCGATATCTCAACAAGGCGAGCCCTAAAGACGATTTCCTGCTTCCCCACATTGACATTCTGGTTGACAACACAGTAGTGCATAAGATGTTATCATTTATGGACGGATTTTCAGGATACAACCAGATCAGAATGGCAGAAGAAGACATGGAGAAGTCGTCTTTCATTACCCCATGGGGAGTCTTCTGCTATAGAGTAATGCCATTTGGACTGAAGAATGCAGGCACGACATATTAGAGGGCCATGACAGCGTTATTTCATGATCTCATGCACCAAGAAGTTGAAGTGTATGTGGATGACATGATCGCCAAGTCCAAAGAGCCCGAGGATCACCTCTCCTGCCTAAGGAAGTTGTTTGACCGCCTAAGGAAGTATAAGCTCTGTCTCAACCCCAACAAATGTGTATTTGGGGTGTCTTCTAGAAAGCTCCTGGGTTACATTATCAGCCAGAGAGGAATAGATGTGGATCCTCACAAGGCCAGAGCCATTATTGACATGCCTCCCCTTGCTACTTAAAAAGAAATACGCAGATTGTTGGGGTGACTACAATATATTAGCCAGTTCATAGCACAGCTTACACCCATATGTAAACCGATATTCAAGCTCCTTAGGAAGAATGCTCAAACACACTGGAATAATGAGTGTCAAGTAGCCTTTGACAAGATCAAACAGATGCTAGCAAAACCTCAAGTCTTGGTTCCTCCCACTCTAGGACGACCCCTGTTATTATATCTCTCAACCACACAGTATTCCATGGGCGCGATCCTAGGTCAGCATGATGAATCATGGCATAAGGAGAGGGCCATCTATTGCCTCAGTAAGAAGTTCAATAACTGTGAGGCCAAATACAGCACCATAGAAAAAGTTTGCTTATCCTTGGCATGGGCCACTTAGTGCCTAAGACATTACATGATGGCATACCCAGCCCTACTATTATGTCGACATGATCCTATCAAGTACCTGTTCCAGAAGGCAACCTTAGTGGGCAGATGCGTTAAATGGAAAGTTATGTTGTTGCATGATCATTTGGCTGACTTACCTTTGCTAGAATATCAGCCACTGCAAACACAATTTCCTGATGAAGGCATCCTATTTGCAATGGGTGATACAGAGTTAGAAAATCCTTAAGATGAGCACCAATGGTGTCTATACTTTGATGGCACAGTCAATAAAAGAGGAAGAGGTATTAGTGTAGTTTTAGCAACGCCGCAAGGGCAGCTAATTCCCTCTGCAAGGAAGCTAACATTTGAATACACCAATAATGAAGCTGAATACGAGACATGCATCATGGGATTATAGGTGGCACTAGAACAAGGTGTTCTAGAGCTTCGAGTATATGGAGATGCGATGCTAGTAATTTCACAAATTAATGGTGACTGGAAGACAAAAGACCAGAAGCTTGTATTATACCATGAGCACTTGTTGAAGCTAATTGACAAATTCGAGGATGTCAAATTTTCTTTCATGAAGCGGGCCAAGAATGCGTACGCAGATGCATTAGCAACCTTGGCATCGTGGCTATCGCTACCAGAGGCTCAGGCAACTGATATCTCAGTCACTTGTGTAGAGCGGCCTACACATTGCATGCACATCCAAGAAGTAGAATCGATAGCAAAATTGCCCTGGTATCATGATATCAAAGTTCTCCTGGAGTATGACAACATCACATCTGGCATTTTTGCAATAAATAAGAAGACCTTGAGACGATTGGCCTCTAAATATGTACTCGGAGTAGGGCATCTATACAGAAGATCCTACAACCAAATGCTTCTTAGATGCATAGTCAAGAAGGAGGCAAATATATTGATGTAAAAGGTTCATGCAGGCACATGTGGTCCACACATGAATGGAGTGCTTTTGGCCAAGAAAATCATGTTACAGGGTTAGTTCTAGTCTATTATGGAAACATACTATTGCCAATTTGTGTGGAAATGCCACAATTGCCGAGTACATGGCAACTTCATACATGCTCCACAGCAATAGTTGCATAGCATGTCATCACCTTGGCCCTTTTCCACTTAGGGAATTAATGTTATCAGGGCCATTCATCCAACTGCATCTAATGGGCATCGGTATGTTCTCGTGGCCATCAATTATTTTACAAAGTTGGTCGGGGCAACATCATATAAAACTGTGACAGCAGTAGCTACAGAAAAATTCATTGAGAATAATATCATTGCCAGATATGGGGTTCCACATGCCATCATATCAGTTATGGAACAAACTTCGTAGCAAGGAGAGTTGAGGACTATCTTCAGGGTTACAAGATCAAGCACCACAGATCCTCTCCTTATCGGCCGCAAATGAATGGTGTCGTCGAATCAGCCAATAAAAATGTAACACCCATAAAATTCATTTTGTAATTATTTACATTTTATGAATTTTATTCCTAGACGAGTGTTACTGTTCTGAGGCCGTTGTGCAGTTTTGTGCTTTTGGGCTTGGGCTTCGTGGGCTGGCTTCTATTTGCATGTCCTTGTGCGTGGTTGGCACTGTGCGTGTGGGGTCCCCGTGGGGCCCGCATGTGTGTGGGCTAGTGGTTGAGGCTTGCAGTTGGCCTCGTTGGTGGTGGCTGGCGGTTGGCTGCTCATGCAGTGTGCCGGTGGCTGAGACGCGTAGATGGGCTTGTTTTCAACTACTACGGGCGCAGGCTTTATAAGCCGCATCGCACTTCTCCTCGCCAGCCATCGCCGTCTCCTCCTTCATTCTTCTTCCTTTCCCCTCCTCCTCAGTGGCACGTTCCTTCTCCTCCTCCACCTTCTTTCTCTTCCTCCCCACTCCCCCTCCTTCCCCATCCTTCTCCTTCCTCCCTTCCACTCGTCTCCCTTACCTCCTCTATTTTCCTCTTGCATCGCGCACGTGCCATGAGAGAGGAAGAGGTCGAGGGAGCGAAGCGAAGGGCTGTGGTTGCTTGTGGTGGTGCGCGGCGCTCGAGTGGTGTGTCTTGTGGCCGTGGTTGTGCCAGAGCTTGTTGGAGTCGGCCAGAGATCGTCGGAGGCGTTTCTTGTTACGTATCTCCACTTTGAGTGATAGAGAGCATGAAATTGGTAGAAATTTCTAGGATTGCATGAAATCTAGGTAAGTTTACCTTCCTAGAATTTATTGTGATTTATTGTGTATTTATGGAGCATTTATTGGAATATATGGCGAATGGTGTGTTTTCGGTCCTTTTGACCCTTCTGTCTTTGTGATTTTATATCTTAATGCATGGTGAATGGATTTTAGTTTTGTTTGGTGGGCTTTGGAGTAGACTCGAGGGTCTACACCATATGTTTTATGCAAGTTTTTTTGTGTTTGTTTAGGGGGTCCGATCAGAGGCCCTAGTTGGGGCAATTCGGACGGTAGGGTTTTGGGCTGTTTTCTGGTTTCGCAGAATTCGACATACCGAATCAGGGGATTTCGACATACCGATTCCGCTCGGCATATTGGTTTTTTGTTAGTTTAGGTCCTCTAGTCGAGTTTTGTTCATCCATTTTTGGACGGTATACTTAATTTGGCCTGAGTGTTGACCGTTGACCTGATTCGGTTGATCGATCAAGATCGGCCTATTGAACCAGCGATTTTCGACATACTGAACTTGATTTCGGCATGCCGATTCTGGGCCCAAATGAGTTTGCAAATGTGTTTTCGATGGCTTTTTGGATGTCATGTTTTGTCCCTATGAGATGGGATTGTGGGCCGTTAGTGGTAGTCCCTTGGGACACCTGATGCGCCGTTTTGCCAAGGTTTGGAAGAATTTTCAAAAGATATGAAAATGGTTAGAAAAATGGATTTCAAGGAAATGGTTGTCCTGGTTTGGACAATGATTTCCTATTTTCTGTGTGCAGGCCGAGGTAGCGTGGGATCGTGTTGTCAGGACTAGGGAATGTAACGACATTCTCGGGTGGTCGAGATACCAGAGGTTGAGGGGTGTTGGGTTTTGGAGGTATGAGACTCCTTGACTGTCGTCTCGAGGCTAAGGTTTTGGTTCGCAGGTTGAGGTGTCTTGTGGCATGACGGAGAGGTATGATACTCCTGCTGTCGTTGTAAGCATTGAGGCTCGGGTGTTGTCAGGTGTGGAGGTATGACACTCCCTCTTGAGCATCGTGTGTGGAGGACGCCGTGAGGAGGTGTACCTTATGGTGGCTAGTGCGGGTGGGACACGTGCCCCATAGCTGGTAGCGTCTTGGGAGACAGGACAACCTTCCTTGGGAGGGGTTGGCTTCTAAGGGTACTCCAGGTGGGAGAATCACGGGACGGTGGTTGGCTCTTGCACAGGGTGGCACACCGTGGCAGTGCGGAACGCTGGGGTCGCTCCTTAGTGGACTGCGTGTGGCTAGAGTTAGGTTGCCTGGCGCCGTGCTTCCCGATTCACTATGTGTGGTTTTGGCCATTGAGGGCCTTTGCGTGTGGCTTGGGGCTAGTAGAGCCCTTGTTTGTGGTTTTGGCTGGTGTGAGCCTGATTTATGGGGTTTTGAGAAAATTGTTTGCGAAAGGAATTTAAACGGAAAATGATTATAGTTTTGTTTTCGGCGATTTTCATGGGGTGCGTACTGGGTGACTTTGGTCACTCATGCAATTTCGTTGTGGTTTTGGCTTGCAGGTGTAGACATGCGATTGGCATAGCGTAGTGCATATAGATCGGGGTTTCCTAGCCGCACACACATGTTCCTGGTAGTTTGATATTTACTGTTTAGCTTTAGTTTTCCTGTAATTTAATTTGTTTAAATTATTGTGGAAAATTTGGGACGTGGCAGATTTGGTATCAGAGCTCCAGGTTCACTAGATTGCACTACACCTAGGGTGTCTAGTCTAGAGACTCCTTAGGTTTTGCATGCATGGTAGGGTCTGCACCTGATTTTCGCCATGGTTTTCTAGTAGTTGCTTTGTCTATGGTGCAGGTACTTTGCCTTTCTCCGACAGGATGCGTCCTCGTGGTCGTAAGGGCAAGGCCTTTGTCGTGGAGACCGAGTCCCGAGAGGACGTAGGCAGATGGAAGGCAGTTCGTGTGGAACTGAGGAGTTTGGCACACAGGATTTCCCACGTGTTCAGCAAAGGTAGTGCTAGTGAACCATCAGGTGACCCGTGGCTGAGCCAGTTCACGAAGCTTCGCTTGCCATTGTTCAAGAGCAAGGTCAGTGCTAAGGAGAGCGAGGCTTGACTGGAGAAGGTGGTGAAGATGCTGAAGAGCTTGGCGTGCCTAGGGGAGCATTGGGTGCGGTTGGCGACCTACCTGCTAGATGGTAAGGCAAATAGGTGGTGGAGGTCTGTGAGGCGGTTGAAGTTCCCGGACTCAATCATTGTTAGCATCCAGTGGAAGGATTTCAAGGCGGTCTTCTATGACAAGAATTTTCCCACTCCTGTGAAGGAGCAGCTTCACCGAGATTTCTGGAGTCTGGAGCAGGGCACGATGTCGGTGCTCGAGTATGAGACTGAGTTTGCCTAGCTAGAATGCTTTGCTCCTGCCTATGAGTCTAGGGAGGAGCGGGCGTAGAGGTTTCTGGATGGCTTGAACCCTAGGCTACGTGTGAAGGTGATGGGTTGTAGGTGCCACACTGTGAATGACATGGTTGGGATGCAGAGCATCAGAAGTTTTTGGAGAGTCGTCCCAAAGGGAAGGGTAAGTCTTCTTTTACCTCTCGATTCTCTTTATCCTGTCCTCCAAGTGCTAGCAATTTGGGTAGCCCTGAGAAGAAGCAAGAAGGTGAGGTCCAATGTTTCCTCTGCAGACCGGTAAAGTTTTGTTGGGGGTAGCAGAGCTGGCTTCAGTCAGATAGGGTCCAGTGCTCCTGGTGGGAACTAGTGCTTCAACTGTGGTCAGCTGGGCCATATCGCTGCGTATTGTCCTCATCCTCGACAGACTCTTTCCTCTATGGTGTGCTACATTTGTGGGAAGATGGGACACGTTCAGAGATCTTGTCCGAAACTACCTAAGAAGGCAGGAAGCGCAACGTAGCAGTCGACTAGGGGATGGGTGTTCACCTCCAAGCGCTGGGTCTTCGGGAGATGTTGTTGAGGATAAGGATGAATAGTTGGTTCTGTAACCCTCTGAGATATGTTGTAATCTCTTTGTAATCTAGACATCTACCTGATTGAATGGATGTGTGGTGTTGTTTTGTTTGGCCATCAGGTTCTTTTATTGTGACTGGCCAGATGGCCAAAGTGTTGTCTGACTCAGGGAGTTTTTTCTCCTTTATCTGTGAGTCTTTTGTGGCAGAGTTGGGAGAGGGACCAGCTCGACTAGCCTTTCATCTCAGCGTGGTGACGCCGCTAAGGGAGCACAGTTTGGCATGAAGGTATTTGTGGTCTGTCGACTTGACGCTGAATGGCGGAGAGTTAGAAGCTAGCCTTATCATGATGGACATGTAGGAGTACAATGTGATACTCGGCGTTGGTTGGTTGGTGCAACAGTCTGCTTTAATCGACTGTGCTCGGAGGAGAGTTTATTTTGGGTCTCTTGAGGATGGGTCTTTCTTTGTGCAAGGTGGGTGTCAGGGTGAGCCTAAGCTTGTCATTTCAACTGTGAAGGCTCATAAGTCCTTGGTCAAGGTTGCGTGGGGTATCTAGCTAGTATAGTTACCTCCACTCTTCCTGAGTTGGGTGTTCACGACATCGCTGTGGTGTGTGAATATCCCGACGTTTTCTCTGACGATTTGCCTAGTATGCCACCTCATAGGGAAGTAGAGTTCTTGATCGATCTGATCCCTTGTTCTGGTGTTGTGTCGAAGCCTCCTTATCGCATGGTGCCAGCGGAATTGCGAGAGCTCAAGACTTAGTTGCAGGAGTTGCTGGAAAAGGGGTTTATCAGGCCGAGTGTGTCTCCATGGGGAGCCCCTATCTTATTTGTCCGCAAGAAGGATGGTTCGCTCCGACTGTGTGTAGATTATTGGATGCTGTAACCATGCCGGCGAGGAGATTCCGCAAATGAATGCGAAATCGGTCGGCAAAATCACGTCGAAAAACACAAAACAAATGGAGTCGCCACCTAATCTATTATGGAAGACAAGGAAAACCATAACATGAAAAAAACAAAGAAAAAAGGACAAGTCTACGAAATAAAACCAGAATGCGGGTAAGGATTCCTGTTACGCACGAGGAAAGTGTTAGGCACCCTCGTACGCCCGATAAAATCGGTCTTCCTTGATTTCACCTATGAAATGTTGGCTTTTCAGCAGCTTGCTATACGCCCGTGGGCAATATGCCATGCCATGCTAGTGCCTTATGCTATTAGGTACATGTTGTGTGGGGTGTGTCCTATGCTCAGGAATATCACTCTTTATTTCGGGTCAATCGCGTATTGCAAG
>JAMKQA010003840.1:0-11482 GCA_024699735.1 Posidonia australis
CATACCGTTTTCTACCATTGTAGAAAACGTCCTAGGCCTCCTTCCTCCTTTCCTCCCCCAAGTGGGAGTGAGGATCGGACCCTACAAACCAACACCATAAATTTCCAATAAAACATGGGCCGTAGACCTTCAAGTCTACTTCAAAACCCCCAAACAAATCACAAATTCATTAAGCATGCTGTTCTAACAAAAATCACAAAGCCATGAAGCTCAAAACGCATCACTGTAGCATGCTTTCACAATACCCACGAAAATCACACAAAAACCCCCTAAAATAGCTTGATTACATCCTAAACATGCTATCTAACTCATTCACATCATTCCACATTTTATCGTGATTTATACAACATTTCCATGCATTAAATCCATTTTTGTCCTAACATGGCATATGCTACTAACGGAAGGGAAGAGCGGATGAGGACGCGTACCTAGCTCCGGCGAGCCTCGCGTACCCTCCTCTGGTGGTGCACGGCACCAACCCAGCCTCCCCACGCTCGCGCAAGCTCTCCAAACGCGCGCAGCCTCCGTAGCAGCCACCCACTCCACTCGTTCCCTCTCAACACCTCTGCTTCTCCCCCGAGCCAAGCACCTCCTCTTAAAGCCCTCCTCCATGCCGCCTCCCCGGAATCCTGCTGGCGCTCCTCAGCTAAGCCTAGCTCTGCGCGGAGGAGACGGATCATGCAGCCTTCTCCCGCTAGGGCTCACGGGGTCTGGAAGAGGAAGACGGGTCACATCCACCACACGGCTGGCTCTTGACCGAGTCAAGGCCCAAGCCCAAAGCCCAAGTGGGTCCACCACAAGCACGGTTCTCAAGGCAGAACCGACCCACTGGCCACAGAAACACACCACAGGAGAGAAACCAGAGCACAGAACACCGAGGGAACCCACAACCAACAAACACAAATTGGATTTACCATTAATAAACCATAACAAATAATTACAGGAAATCCATGGTTTATATTAAAATGGAAAAATCCAAGCACAGATGTTACACAGCCCAAAGAGAAGGGGCATGACAAACATATTATTTGTCAAGCAAAAAGAGGGCCCTGTCCGCACGGACCGAGGGCAAACAAAGGGATTTCACGCCTGCGAAAACCCAAAAGAGAAAAGGATGAAAAGGACCTTGACCGCCCGGTCAAAAGGTCAAACAGTTGGATTTTGCACCCACGAAAATCCAAGGAAAAGGATAAGACCTTGATCGCTTGGTCAAAAGGTCAAACAGTAGGATTTCACGCCCGCGAAAATCCAAGGAATAGGATATGACCTTCACCACCCGATCAAAAGGTCAAACAACTGGATTCCGCGCCCACGAAAATCCAAGGAAAAGGATAAGACCTTGACCGCCCGGTCAAAAGGTCAAACAGCTAGATTTTGCACCATCGAAAATCCAAGGAACAGGATATGACCTTAACCGCAAAGTCAAAAGGTCAAAGAGCTGGATTTCACCCCAGCGAAAAATCAAGGAACAGTATATGACCTTGACCGCCCAGTCAAAAGGTCAATAGTTGGATTTCGTGCTTGCGAAAATCCAGGGAAAAGGATATGACCTTGACCGCCCGATCAAAGGTCAAACAAAAGGATTTCGCACCCATGAAAACACAAGGAAGGAGAAGGACCTTGACCACCCAATCAAAGGTCAAACAAAAGGATTTCGCGCTTGCAAAAACCCAAGGAACGATATGACCTTGACCGCTTGGTCAAAAGGTCGAAATGCTGGATTTCTCGCCCGCGAAAATCCAAGGAGAAGGATATGACCTTGACTGCCTAGTCAAAAGGTCAAACAGCTGGATTTCGTGCCAGCGAAAATCGAAGGAAAAGGATAAGGACCTTGATTGCCCGGTCAGAAGCCAAAGAAAAGGATATCGCGCCCGCAAGGAAAAAGGAGAAGAAATGACCTTGACCGCCCGACCAATGGTCAACTCTGACCACCCTGTCAGAAGACAAGGAAAAGCAACAGAAAGGTCCTTGACTGCGCGGTCAACAGTCGACTCTAACTGCCCGGTCAGAAGACAAGGAAAAGCAACGGAAATGACCTTGACTGCCCAGTCAAAGGTCGACTCTGACCGCCCAGTTAAAAGACAAGGAAAAGCAACGAAAATGACCTTGATCGCCCGGTCAAAGGACGACTTTGACCGCCTGGTCAAAAGACAAGGAAAAGCAACAAAAATGACCTTGACCGCCCAGTCAAAGGTCGACTCTGACCGCCTGCTCAGAAGACAAGGAAAAGCATACAACCTTGACCGCCCGGTCAAAAGGTCGAACAGCTGGATTTCACGCTCGATAAAATCCAAGGAAAAGAAGAATGACCTTGATCGCCCGGTCAAAGGTCAAACAAAAGGATTTCGCACCTGCGAAAATCCAAGGAAAAGGATATGGACCTTGACCGCCCGGTCAAAGGTCGACTCTGACCGCCCAGTCAAAAGCTAAAGAAAAGAATCTCATGCCCGCAAGGAAAAGGGAAAAGAAATGACCTTGACCTCCCGACCAAAGGTCGACTCTGACCGCTCGATCAGAAGCCAAAGAAAAGGATCTCGTGCCCGCGAGGAGAAAAGAAATGACCTTGACCGCCTGGCCAAAGGTCGACTCTAACCGCTCGGTCAGAAGCCAAAGAAAAGGATTAGGAAATGACCTCGACCGCCCGATCGAAGGTCGACTCTGACCTCCTGGTCAGAAGTCAAAGAAAAGGATCTCGCGCCTGCGAGGAAAAAGGAAAAGAAATGACATTGACCGCCCGATCAAAGGTCGACTCTGACCACCCAATTAGAAGACAAGGAAAAGCATACGACCTTGACCGCCCGGTCAAAAGGTCAAACAGCTGGATTTCGCGCCCACGAAAATCCAAGGAAAAGGAATGACCTTGACCTCCCGATCAAAAGGTCAAACAGTTGGATTTCGCACCCGCGAAAATCCAAGGAAAATGAGAAGAACCTTGACCGCCTGGTCAAAGGACAAACAAAAAGATTTCGTGCCCGCGAAAACCCAAGGAAGAATATGACCTTGACTGCCCGATCAAAAGGTCGAAATGTTGGATTTCGCGCCAGCGAAAATCCAAGGAGAAGGATATGACCTTCACCGCCCGGTCAAAATGTCAAATAGTAGGATTTCGCGTCCGGGAAAATCCAAGGAAAAGGAGAAGAACCTTGACCGCCCGGTCAAAGGTCAAGCAAAAGGATTTCCCACCCATGAAAATCCAAGCAAAGCAAAAGAAATGGCCTTGACTACCCGGTCAAAAGGTCGACTTTGACCGCCCGGTCAAAAGCTAAGGAAAAGGATCTCGCACCCGCGAAAATCCAAGAAGGAGGGGTAGAAGGATCTCATCCGCCTGGAAGGAGAATCCAAAAAAACAAAAAGCGATAATCCCTGGATTGTCCCCTAGGAAGGAACTGGCTGCAATTGCGGTCCAGAGGGCAAAACTGTAGCTGTGCTTGCTGCTGGTGCTGGTGGCATTGTTTGCAAGGTTGCAAAAAGTGAGGGCTTACTTGCAATCTTTCAACACTTGAGGGTTTTATTGCAAATTTCTCGATATGACAAACTTCTGATTGTTGTATTACTGTTGTGCTATGATATTTGATATTCTACTGGGTACTTGCAAGCTTCTGCCCAAATATGATTTGTCGCACCCTTTGTGGGTTATTCTGCACACTTCACGATGTAAAGGGGTTTTCTACGAGTTACCCATCTGGTGAATTTTCCGAGGACTTTTGCATTCATTTTCTTGACACTTTACACTTTGTCGTTCATATGCAAGCTGCGGAGGGTCAAAACGCAATTTTCGTGACCATTTTGCACTTTTGACCTTGGGAATGAAACTACTTGCATTGCTGGTATATGATAGGGCTCATTGGGTAATTGCCATAATTACCAGCTCATATGCCATACCTAGATATCCAACCATGGTGACACCCAAACATTGTTTTGATGTTCTGCAAACATGGTTTGGTGCATTAACTGCAGAGGATCGTGAGCAACTGCAGGTTTGAAGCATATCATCCTCGTTGAATATGGCCACGGTTGAAGTGAAATGGCACTTGATATGTACTGTGGATAAATTTTGGAAACCGACTTTCCATGTATTTCACTTAAGACCGACAGAGCTTACTTTCGCCTTGGAAGAAGTTTGATAGATCTGTGGGCTACTGCCATGCATGCCACCAGCCAGTTTCATGTGTCGTGACAGCTATGCTTCTGTGTTGCGTCAACTGACAGGCTTATCCAGAAGTGCTTGAGAAGCCTCATCTGCATGCTCCAAAAGTAGTACTGTCCCCATGATCTTCTTGACTTAGAAAAGGCAACTGGCAAGCCCCTAGTCAAAGACCTATTTCCAACCAAAGAGCAGTTAACATACCCCTGGTTGAAGATCCCTTTTTGGCAATATTCCAACCCAAAAGGTAGCTAGCATGCTCCTAGTTGGAACGTGGGCAAACGCCTTGCAAAGCAATGCAAAAAGTGGTGTAATCGAAAATGTTGAATGCCAAATGACTTATGCAAGACTCATAAGATAGAAGCAAGCTTTATGCATGGTTTATGGAAGATATGTCCTCAACACTGAGGAAGCCTTCACTGCCTACTACAAGGAACTAGAATGTCCTCGACTCACTTGGTGCTACCTGGATCCCTGGGTTTATGGTGGCTCTCACTCAACCAATGGGCTTTCGAGGTAAAATAGGCTCCATGCCAAACTCTTAGGGCCCTATACCTACTTTTCTCGATGATTCATTTTTCTTTTACTCCCTCAAAGGCATGCTGACCAACCCTATCCCTGCTTGGAGGTAATAAACACCTAGGCTGTGGGGTGGCTGCTTTCTTCAGTTTAACTTTAGGGGTGGCTAGTCCCTTTGCAAATATGGGCTTGGTAGGTGTATGCTTCGACTCCTCTCCAAGTTATGCGATAGGGATAGAGTCGTCCTGCATGCCTCTCTCATTGGAGCCAACTTCTATCTACAACTTCTATCTTCTTATTTCTTTTGTACTCAGAAGACTATATTTTTATTGGCTCACACTCTCTCCCAACCTATCATTTTGTCCCTCTGGAGGTATAGGCCCTTTAGGAATTTATACATTTCGTCCACTTTCCCACGAATACTGGCTCCCTCACTCCCTAGGTCACACAAGTAGTAACGCGTGAGGAGGATCAAAACTCTTCCTAAGCAGGTTGGCTTCCCGCTTTTCCTCATCGGGCAATGGTTATGCCAATGTTCATATTATGATTACAATACAAAAAGAAAGTACAATGCACATGACACGATTTATGTGATGTTTGGATGCAATAAATAGGAAACATAAAGATGCATGGCCCACAATGGAATGTTTTGCAAGGCTCGGGAGTGGTCGACGATCGCTGGTAGTACTTCTCAATTAAAAGGTGCTGATGGGCTCCCAACTGACTGGAGATTAGCACACTCTCTTTCTGATTGAAGGACCATGATTGAAGCTTGGTCCTGGTGATTCTTGCTGCGGTGGCGAATCAAATGTTTTCCCTTTTTGATTCTGTCGTGCTCTACTAAGTCATCCGCGAGCACTTCCAACTGTTCTCAGGACAAAATATCTGAATCTTCAACTGTGTCATCTGTCAAGCTTTCTGAGTCTGCCTTCTGAGCAAGATCTTGTACTATTGCTGCTTGATGCATTGCTGACTATTCTGACTCTAACAGCATCGTACAACTCTGAAACTGCTGATCACAGGTCTGCTCTGACTGATCATTTTCCTCATAGGACTCTTCTGGACAAATTCAAACTACTGGTGATTGTGACATTGAGACTGTGAACAAACTCTGGCTTGGATTCAAGGCACCTGCACTAGTGAAGTTAGTCAAATCGCGGGAAATAATCATCCTTAGGGACTTACAGGAGCGCGGGGATCTCTTCTGCTGGTATTGATACTCGTATCCCAATCTTTCGTGCTCTCTCCGTTCTTCTGCCTTGACCGGTTCGGCGATTCCTTGGTCGTATCGCCCAAGGGGTTCCTTTCTCGCATCCCCACTTGCGACACAAGTTTACGACCATCAAACGAGGATCACTACGAATGGCCAAATGGCAGGAATGGAATTGACCAGCTCAAACTGGTTGACACGGTACAGAACATTACCGGTTTAAGGCTCGAAGCGGACGAAGTTTGGAGCTAGAACAGAGACTACCTCAATGGGAGGACGAATCAAACTAATGACTCCTCGAAATCACCAAAGAGGGATAAATACAACTAACATGGGAAAGGGGAGAATACAATAAGATTGGTAAGACAAATAAAAGATCAGATAGAATCAACAGAAAAGATGGAATTGACTCCTAAGGGGCCTACTGCTCCCGGGGCTGAATGCTTGGGTAATGGCTGGTTAACTATGTTGGGTTGTGTTGGAGGTGCTTGTGCAGCTGCTGATGTGGGCTCGGGCCTGCCGCCTGCGTGCTAATCACAATGACCTTCTGGTCAATCAAGTCCTGGATTGCGTTCCTCAGTGTGAGACAATTGTCCGTCGAGTGACCTACAACTTGATGAAAATTGCAGAACGCATTCGTGTTATACCAGGCAGGAAGTGGATTAGGCGGTGGGCGCACCTCAGGCAGCCTCAAAAGGAATGTGACCTTGGGGAATACCATGCTCAACGGCTCTACTAATGGGGTATAGTGGCGCCTGTCACGGCGTTGCCACCTTGGCTGCGGATGTGCCAATGGCCGGCGCATCACTACAAGTGGGGTAGGATAAATTGGAGTGGCAGTGGGAGTGATGTGTGGTGCATGAGGTGCTTCATGTGTGGGAGTGGGTGCATAAACTAATTGGTGCTGAGGGGGCGGATGGACATTCGCCGGTGCAGCAGGGGATCTAATGTAAGAAACTGTATCCTTGGAGGGTTCCCGCCTCCTGGGTGGATTGGCATTATGGTTATTGTTGTTATTGTTGCTGCTGCTAGCGCCACTATGTGAGGAAGTGGCTTGCTTTGAAAATGCAGAGAGTGCTGGAAAACTACCACCACGTAGAGAACTCTCAACACGGGTACCCGCCCGAAGTAATGCAGAAAAAGTGGTAATTGGTTGTATGTTGAGCAGAGCCTCGACTGCTGGCTGTGCTCCTCAGATCACGATCTCAATAAACTCCTCGTCGGAGGGTCTATCTTTGACCTGCGAAGCCAAGGACCGCCAACGTCCAACATACTCTCCAAATGTTTCCTGGGGCCTCTGCTTGATAGTGACTAAGTCCTCCTGCTTTGGGACTAAGTCGAGATTAAAGGAATACTGTTAGAGGAACGCCTGGGTAAGGTCGTCCCAAGTCTTAATGGTGGCCATGTCGAGGGAAGTGAACCACTTCAACGTGGGCCCCGTAAGACTCTTCTGGAACAGGCGGATGAGCAATCTCTCGTCAGCTTGGAGCTGGGCGAGGTCTCCGCAATAGGCTCTCAAATGGGAAATTGGGCAGCCTCTACCATTGTATTTGTCAAATTCCAGGATTTGGAAGTTCGGTGGGAGAGTCACCTCTGAAAAATAACAGAGGTCCCGGAATTGGTAGGACCGGCAGTCCCCGCCTTGCACTTGTCAGAGTGTGCACTCCAAATCATTCACCCTCACAAGGAGAGCATCTGGAGCTACTGCAGTCGTAGATTGTGCAGCTGAGGTGGGTGCCGCGTACACTATATGGGTCACCCCTAAGGACTCCTCTGGATCCACCATTCCGCCATCTGGTGCTATGGTAGGATGGCCAGTGTACCCGTGCATGGGTGTTGTGGGATAAAAGATGAGGCTTGTGTCCGGTACAAGGGTGACGATAAGGCAGGGGATGGTGCTACAGTAGGTGCAGAATGTGGGAGCAAGAGCTGTTGGACCGGAACGACCTTGGGTACAATGCTCACGGCGTGTGCTCCCGTCAGCCGAGATGGCTGACCACCAGATAGTAGAGATCCATGTTGTGGTGGGTGCTGTGGCAGTGTTGCAAAAGGCAATGTTGACACCCCTATCGCTGGAGAGACGAGGGATGGCGACGGCTGTAGGGATGGTGCAGTGGGTGCAAACTGTGATCCTAGGGCCGGTTGCAAAGGCAACTCAGGAGTCAGGAAGGACAAACCTGAAAAAGGCTGGAGCGCCAGTGCCAATCCTTGCAACCGCTGGGCGAGGGCCGACATTTGTTGCAGTTGTGTGGAAATGGGATCATCACCGGTGGCTCAGACGGATGGAGGCAAAGCAGGAGAAGAAACAAGAAGCTGAGATCCCAGTTGTCCAAACTGGGGGGAGGATACTACAAAGACAGCCGCAGTCAGAGGAGGGTTGGAAAACACATAGCCCTGAGAAGGGGTAGCAAAAGAACCTTGGGGGAAGGTCACAGGAACAGACTAAACTGCTGAGGCCCCAAAAGAAGCAGAAGACCAAGCTGGTGGCCTTGAAGGCAGGGCAGCCATAGGGACACGGAACTGGGGTGGCGGAGGTCCTCCAGAAGCTAGGGAAAAAGTGGAGGCAGCGGTGACAACAGGGACAGAAACAAAGGAAGGGTACACCGAAACAGGGACCTCCTCCTGAACAGCAGAGGAAAGGGGCTCGCTGGTATGTTGGGCCATAACGGATCGCGAGCGGGTACGGATCAGACTGCGGCTGGGAATAAGAGAACGGATCCTAGGACGAGCTATCGTCAAAAGTGACAGATAACTCGAAAGATGTGGTTGAAATCGAGTCGCACCGGGTGTCAACGAAAGGAAAACCTCAAGCTCTAGCTAAGGAACTCGCGCACTGACAAGTATTCTATGCACAAAAACAAACAAATTAGAAAAGATACAGTACTTATGGTGGTATGAGATGCAAATGCATGAATGCTTCTAGTATGCACTCTCTCACAGTCTAGGGGTGTCCTACCAAGTCGTCTACTCCGGGTTCACACAGGGGTAAATGGGTCTCCGACTCAAGGTTAGAAAGATGAAGGTTTCCATTCTAAATCCCAGCCAAAGCTTAGGCAGTGAACGGGTAGTGTGTTCGGGGCCTCGTCCTGTGCCAAAGCAGTAGGATGTACCCTCTACTAACACCGACACGACCCCAGACAAGGGGAGACATACTGGTCTTTCATCCTACGCCAAAGCCATAGAATGAGAAAATCGAGAAATGTCCTTCACCAACTACATAGATGGACTCAAAAGATGAGAAGATGCATGTCCTATATGATGGATGCAAGGTATGCTTTAAGTCTTTTACTTGAAAATTTATTAAACCATGGGGGAAAGTTTGCAATTTGTCACTAGTTTGTGTCCTATTTATTGATTTTGTTTTTTATGCTTTTATTAACCAAAAGGGGAAGAGCTAACATGTCTCTAATCTCGTAAACATGGCATATACAAGAAGGGAAGAAAACATGCAAAGGAAACATCAATCAACATACAAAAGACATGTGCATATTATGTGCAGAAAGTGGTGGCATAGCAAATGGATAAAACGAAAACATCCATCATACAAAGGCATGCATAAAATGTAAAGGAGATACAACTTATACTACAAAGAGAGAGCATAGCCAAGCATGGCAATAAACAAACAAGGAGAAAAGCCAAAGTAAACGAAACACCCAAAACAAAGGCCGGGATCTGGTTATCCCCAGCGGAGTCGCCAGTTCCTGTAACCATGCCTGCGACAGCCTCGTGCTTGGCGCGAAAGGCCAAGTGCGCGAGGATCGGCAAAGTCACTGCAAAATAATAAAAATAATAGTAAAAATGCAGGAGTCGCCACCTAGTCTATTTTAAAACGAAAGATGAGGAAAATCGCTTAAAAACATTCAAATCATGCGATAAAACCAATGGAAAAGGTCTTCATAAATCAGAAATGGTCAAGGATCCTTGTTACGCACGAGGAAGGTATTAGGCACCCTCGTGCGCCCGAAAATCGGTCTTTTAATGGGTTTTTCATTTACTTATATGGAATGTCGCCCGAAAGCATGCTAAACACCATGCCAAGAGCTACTGTGTGCAGTGGAAAACAGGCAGGTGGTGCACCAGTCTGGTGCGCCACTTATGTGCTCTACTGATGTGTGCCAGGAAAGTGTGCTAGTGAAATTATTGATCAGATAGTAAGTTGGACTAATATGCCATGCAATATAAAATCTTATAAATTTGTAGAAACCCATCAGAACATGCATCATGAGTATCTATCAAAATACAAGAGTGAAAACACAATGTGGGACTGATGCTCAAGGGCTATATGCCTCACACATTACCACACCACCCTTATGCTAAACAAAACAACGACTTCTAGCTATGCCATCCAGATCTGGATCATGAACTGTTGCAAAAGAATCTCCTAAACAGGAGTTCATGGGGCAATCAGCTCACCAGATTACAATAGCAGGCTGAACATGCAAGATGCAAAAGTCCTATAAAATAGTGCTATCACATGCTGAAATCAAGCATATAAAGACATGACATATCAGAGAACCAACACCAAAGACATCAAAGTCTAAAACATCCAAAACAACATGCAGATCATGATGTAAAGTTGATGATTTGTCCTCTGACTAGACTAGTGCACCAGGATGGTGCTCTAGTGAGGTGCGCCACCCTGGTGCACCATAATGGTGCTCCAGTGTGGTGCACTCCAGAAAATCTAAATCAGACAGCAGTCGGATTTCAGATTCTGGTCTAGCTACTAGTGATGAAATGTGATTAATTTTAACCAACTTGATTATTCAAATGGTAGTGCACAAAAACATGATGAAAAGCAAGCATAGAAAGTCTTTTTATCATTTATTTTTTAATCATGCAAGTTCATGGGTTAATGGGCTGAAGCTACTGCTTAGTAGGCTCTAAGGAGTATGCAATGAATTAATGAACCTAACAATCATATAAAGATGATAAATATGTAAAGAGTGTATTTGCAGCTCATTTCATAGCAAGCATTTGCATGAATCAAGATTCAGTATGTAAAAATAGAGATTACATGGTGTAGAATTTAACATGGCATAGAAGCATTGTGAATATACGTGTAGGAGCAATCATCTTATCATAAAAGCAACACGAAAATAGATTACTAACAGATCATATATCTTGATCTTCGCATGCTTTATTTAGTGCAATATTTAGAGCTTTAATAAAAGGATAAGTAAAAAGAGGAGTAAGGATCTTACCTTGCCCAAGATGTTTCTTCCTTGAAGGCTCAAGATAACACTTCTTTGTTGCTTTGGATGAGCTGAGAATGCTCTGGAATATAAAGGGTATCCTCTAGAAACGAGAGTGAGTTGCTGGGAGTAGATAGGTGACTTAACCAAGAGGGCTAAATGGTTGCCAATGAAGGTCTTTTTATAGAGTCTGTAGACACCCCGATTTTAAGGTGACCCAGGAATGAGTGTCCCTATGTTGCTTTGGACGCGATCAGCCCTTAAACCGAGCCTCAAACCCATTAGACAGAGCCCAAATCAGACATCTGTGAGTAGGGCTGGCGCACCAACTTGGCGCACCAAGCTGGCGCACCAAGTTGGCGCACTAAACAGGCGCCCAGCCGTTTCCAGACCGTGGCTGTTGACCTTCCACCT
>JAMKQA010003841.1:0-11231 GCA_024699735.1 Posidonia australis
GGGAAAAGGCACTAGGATTCGTCCGAATGGACCGAACCTTTGGTGGGAAAGAGGCACCAGGATTCGTCTGAATAGACGAAACCATGGATGGGAAAGTTGCACTAGGATTCGTCCGAATGGACTGAACCAAGGATGGGAAAGATGCACCATGATTCGTCCGAAAGAACCTAACCATGGATGGGAAAGGAGGCCCCAGGATTCATTTGAATGTACTGAACCTTGGATGGGAAAGGGGCACCAGGATTCGTCAGAAGGGACTGATCCTTGGATGGGAAAGCGGCACCAGGACTAGTCTGAATAGACCAAACCATGGATGGGAAAGGAGGCATCAGGATTCGTCGTAATGGACCGAACATTGGGTGGTTAAGAGGCACCAGGATTCGTCTGAATGGATCGAACAATGGATGGGAAAGAGGCACTAGGATTCATCTGAATGGACCGAACCGTGGATGGGTAAGATGCACAGGATTCATCTGAAAGGACCGAACCTTGG
This sequence comes from Posidonia australis, assembly GCA_024699735.1. NCBI lineage: Eukaryota > Viridiplantae > Streptophyta > Magnoliopsida > Alismatales > Posidoniaceae > Posidonia > Posidonia australis. The sequence goes on from JAMKQA010003841.1 coordinate 494, forward strand.
ATAGGAATGAGGCAACATGATAAGTCCGAATGAACCAAACCTTGGATGGGAAAGAGGTACCATGATTCTTCCGAATGGACTGAACCATGGATGGGTAAGATGCACCAGCATTCGAACGAATGGACCGAACCATGGATGGGAATGGCGACACCAGGATTCATCCAAATGGACCTAACCATGGATTGGTAAGGTGGCAACAGGATTCATCCTAATGGATTGAACAATGGATGGGAATGGGGCACAAGGATTCATTCGAAAGGACCGAACCATGGATGGGAAAGTGGCACCTGGATTCGTTCGAATGGATCAAACATTGATTGGGAATGTTGCACCAGGATTCGTTCGAAAGGACTAAACCTTGGATGGGAAATGAGGCACTAGGACTCGTCTAAATTGACCGAACCATGGATGGGAATGGAGGCACGAGGATTCGTCCTAATGTACGGATCCTTGGATGGGATAGAGGCACCAGGACTTCTCCGAATGGACCGAACCATGGATGGGAAAGGAGGCACCAGGATTCATCCGAATGGACCAAACCTTGGGTGAGAAAGAGGCGCCAAGATTCGTTTGAATGGACCAAACCATGGATGGGAATGAGGAACCAGGATTCGTCTGAATGGATCGAACCTCGTAATGGAAAAAGGCACCCGGACTTGTCTGATTGGACCGAACCATGGATGGGAAAGGAGACCCCAGGATTTGTCCGAATGGACTGAACCTTGGGTGGGAAAGAGGCACCAGGATTCGTCCGAATAGACCAAACCATGGATGGGAAAGTGGCACTAGGATTCGTCCGAATGACCAAACCTTGGGTGGGAAAGTGGCACCAAGATTGACCCGAATGGACCATTCCTTGGATGAGAAAGGGGCTCTTGGATTCGTCCGAGTGGACCAAACCATGGACGGGAAAGATGCACAAGGATTCATCCGAATGGACCAAACATTGGATGGGGAAGGGACACTAGGTTTCGTTCGAATGGACCGAACCTTGGATGGGAATGGAGGCACTTGCATTCGTCCGAATGGATCGAACCATGGGTTGGAAAGAGGCACCAGGATTCGTCTGAATGGACCAAACCATGGATGGGAAAGGAGGCACCAGGATTAATCCGAATGGACCGAACCTTGGATGGGAAAGAGGCACCAGGACTCGTCCGAATGGACCGAACCATGGATGGGAAAGTAGGCACCAGGATTTGTCCGAATGGACTGAACCTTGGGAGAGAAAGTGGCACCAGGATTCATCCGAATGGACTGAACCTTGGATGGGAAAGGAGGCACTTGGATTCGTCCGAATGGACCGAACATTGGATTGGAAAGAGGCACAAGGATTCGTCCGAACGGACCAAACCTTGGATGGGAAAGAGGCACCAGTATTCGTTCGACTGGACCAAACCTTGAATGGGAAACTAGCACAAGGATTCATCTGAATGGACCAAACCATGGATGGGAAAGAGGCACCAGGATTCGTTCGACTGGACCAAACCTTGGATGGGAAACTAGAACAAGGATTCGTCCGAATGGACCAAACCTTGGATGGGAAAGTGGCATATGGATTCGTCCGAATGGACTGAACCTTGGATAGGAAAGGAGGCACCAAGATTTGTTCGAATGGACTAAACCTTGGATGGGAAAGGGGCACTAGGATTCGTCCGAAGGGACCAAACCATGGATGGGAGAGAGGCAGTAGGACTCGTCCGAATGGATCGTACCATGGATGGGGAAAAGGCACTAGGATTCGTCCGAATGGACCGAACCTTTGGTGGGAAAGAGGCACCAGGATTCGTCTGAATAGACGAAACCATGGATGGGAAAGTTACACTAGGATTCGTCTGAATGGACTGAACCAAGGATGGGAAAGATGCACCATGATTCGTCCGAAAGAACCTAACCATGGATGGGAAAGGAGGCCCCAGGATTCGTTTGAATGTACTGAACCTTGGATGGGAAAGGGGCACCAGGATTCGTCAGAAGGGACTGATCCTTGGATGGGAAAGAGGCACCAGGACTAGTCTGAATAGACCGAACCATGGATGGGAAAGGAGGCATCAGTATTCGTCGTAATGGACCGAACATTGGGTGGTTAAGAGGCACCAGGATTCGTCTGAATGGATCGAACAATGGATGGGAAAGAGGCACTAGGATTCATCCGAATAGACCGAACCGTGGATGGGTAAGATGCACAGGATTCATCCGACAGGACCGAACCTGGGATAGGAAAGAGGCAACATGATAAGTCCGAATGAACCAATCATTGGATGGGAAAGAGGTACCATGATTCTTCCGAATGGACTGAACCATGGATGGGTAAGATGCACCAGCATTCGAACGAATGGACCGAACCATGGATGGGAATGGCGACACCAGGATTCGTCTAAATGGACCTAACCATGGATTGGTAAGGTGGCAACAGAATTCATCCTAATGGATTGAACAATGGATGGGAATGGGGCACAAGGATTCGTCCGAAAGGACTGAACCATGGATGGGAAAGTGGCACCTGGATTCGTTCGAATGGATCCAACATTGGATGGGAATGTTGCACCAGGATTCGTTCGAAAGGACTAAACCTTGGATGGGAAATGAGGCACTAGGACTCGTCTGAATGGACCGAACCGTGGATGGGAATGGAGGCACGAGGATTCGTCCTAATGTACGGATCCTTGGATGGGATAGAGGCACCAGGACTTCTCCGAATGGACCGAACCATGGATGGGAAAGTAGGCACCAGGATTCGTCCGAATGGACCGAACCTTAGGTGGGAAAGAGGCACCATGATTCGTCTGAATGGACCAAACCATGGATGGGAATGAGGAACCAGGATTCGTCCGAATGGATCGAACCTCGGACAGGAAAAAGGCACCCGGACTTGTCCGATTGGACTGAACCATGGATGGGAAAGGAGACCCCAGGATTTGTCCGAATGGACCGAACCTTGGGTGGGAAAGAGGCACCAGGATTCGTCCGAATAGACCAAATCATGGATGGAATGTGGCACCAGGATTCGTCCGAATGGACCAAACCTTGGGTGGGAAAGTGGCACCAGGATTGACCCGAATGGACCAATCCTTGGATGGGAAAGGGGCTCTTGGATTCGTCCGAGTGGACTAAACCATGGACGGGAAAGATGCTCTAGGATTCATCCGAATGGACCAAACATTGGATGGGAATGGGGCACCAGGTTTCGTTCGAATGGACCGAACCTTGGATGGGAATGGAGGCACTTGGATTCGTCCAAATGGATCGAACCATGGGTTGGAAAGAGGCACCAGGATTCGTCCGAATGGACCAAACCATGGATGGGAAAGGAGGCACCAGGATTCATGCTAATGGATCGAACCTTGGGTGGGAAAGTTGCACCAGGATTCGTCTGAATGGACAAATCCTTGGAAGGGAAAGAGGCTCCTAGATTCGTCGGAATGGTCTGAACCATGGATGGGAAAGATGCACTAGGATTCATTCGAATGGACTGAACCATGGATGGGAAAGAGGCACTAGGATTCGTCTAACTGAAACAAACATTGCATGGGAAAGAGGCACCAGGATTTGTCCAAATGGACCGAACCATGGATGGGAAAGAGGACTCCGATTTGTCTGAATGGACCGAACCTTGGATGAGAAAGGAGGCACCAGGATTCATTAGAAAGGACCGAACCTTGGATGGGAAAGGAGTCACCATGATTCTTCCAAATGGACTTAACCTTGGTTGGGAAAGTGGCACCAGGACTCGTCCGAATGGACAGAACCATGGATGGGAAAGGAGACACCAGGATTTGTCCGAATGGACCGAACCTTGGGTGGGATTGAGGCACCCGGATTCGTCCGAATGGGCCAAACCTTGGAAGGGAAAGAGGCACCAGGATTATTCTGAAAGGACCGAACCTAGGATGGGAAAGAGGCACTAGGATACGTTCGAATAGACCGAACCATGTTTGGGAAAGGAGGCCCCAGGATTCGTCAGAAAGGACCGAACCATGGGTGGGAAAGCGGCACCAGGATTTGTCAGAATGGACCAAACCATGAATGGGAAAGAGGCTCTAGGATTCGTCCGAATGGACCGAACCACGGATGGGAAAGACACACCTGGATTCATCCAAATGGACCGTACCTTCGATGGGAAAGAGGCACCAAGATTCCTCCGAATGAGCCAAAGCTTGGATGGAAAAGAGGCACCACGATTTGTCTTAATAGGCCGAACTTTGGATGGGAAAGAGGAACCAGGATTCGTTCGAATGGACCGAACCTATGATGGGAAAGGAGGCACCTGGATTCATCTGAATGGGCCGAACATTAGATGGGAAAGAAGCACAACGATTTGTCTGACTGGAACAATCCTTGGATGGGAAAGAGGCACCCAGATTCGTCTGAATGAACCAAACATTGGATGGGAAAGGGGCACTAGGATTCATCCGAAAGGACCAAACCATGGATGGGAAAGCGGCTCCTAGATTCGTCAGAATGGAACGAACATTGGATAGAAAGGGGCACCAGGATTCGTTCGAATGGACCAAACCTTGGATGGGAAAGGGCAACATGATAAGTCTGAATGAACCAAACCTTGGATGGGAAAGTGGCACCAGGATTCTTCTGAATGGATTGTACCATGGATGGATAAGATGCACCAGCATTCGAACGAATGGACCGAACCTTGGATGGGAATGGCGACACCAGGATTCGTCCAAATGGACCTAACCATGGATTGGTAAGGTGGCAACAGGATTCATCCTAATGGATTGAACAATGGATGGGAATGGGGCACAAGGATTCGTCCGAAAGGACCGAACCATGGATGGGACAGTGGCACCTGGATTCATCCGAATGGACCAACCCTTTAATGGGGCACAAGGATTCGTCTGAATGGACCAAACCATGGATGGGAATGGAGGCACGAGGATTCGTCCTAATGTACGGATCCGTGGATGGGATAGAGGCACCAAGACTTCTCCGAATGGACCGAACCATGGATGGGAAAGGAGGCACCAGGATTCGTCCGAATGGACCGAACCTTGGGTGGGAAAAAGGCGCCAAGATTCGTCCGAATGGACCAAACCATGGATGGGAATGAGGAACCAGGATTCATCCGAATGGATCGAACCTCGGAAGGAAAAAAGGCACCCGGACTCGTCCGATTGGACCGAACAATGGATGGGAAAGGAGACACCAGGATTTGTCTGAATGGACCGAACCTTGGGTGGGAAAGAGGCACCAGGATTTGTCCGAATAGACCAAACCATGAATGGGAAAGTGGCACCAGTATTCGTCCGAATGGACCTAACCATGGATGGGAAAGCTGCACCTGGATTCATCCGAAAGGACCGAACCTTGGATGGGAAAGAGGCATCATCATTCGTCTGAATGAACCAAACCATGGATGGGATAGGGCCACCAAGATTCTTCCAGTTGGACCGAACCATGGATGGGAAAGAGGCTCCAGCATTCGACCAAATGGACCATACCATGGATGGGAATGGCGGCACCAGGATTCGTTCGAATGGACCGAACCTTGGATTGGAAAGGAGGCACCAGGATTCGTCAGAAAGGACCGAACCTTGTGTGGGAAAGTGGTGCCAGGATTTGTCTGAATGGACTAAACAATGAATGGGAAAGAGGCTCTAGGACTCATCCGAATGGACCGAACCACGGATGGGAATGACACACCTGGATTCATCCAAATGGACCGTACCTTCGATGGGAAAGAGGCACCAAGATTCCTCCGAATGAGCCAAAGCTTGGATGGAAAAGAGGCACCACGATTTGTCTTAATGGGCCGAACTTTGGATGGGAAAGAGGAACCAGGATTCGTTCGAATGGACCGAACCTATGATGGGAAAGGAGGCACCTGGATTCATCTGAATGGGCCGAACATTAGATGGGAAAGAAGCACAACGATTTGTCTTAATGGAACAATCCTTGGATGGGAAAGAGGCACCCGGATTCGTCTAAATGAACCAAACATTGGATGGGAAAGGGGCACTAGGATTCATCCAAAAGGACCAAACCATGGATGGGAAAGCGGCTCCTACATTCGTCAGAATGGAACGAACATTGGATGGAAAGGGGCACCAGGATTCATTCGAATGGACCAAACCTTGGATGGGAAAGGAGGCACCAGGATTCATCCGAATGGACCGAACCTTGGTTGGGAAGGAGGAACCAGGACTCGTCCGAATGGACCGAACCATGGATGGGAAAGTAGGCACCAGGATTCGTCGGAATGGACTGAACCTTGGATGGGAAAGAGGCACAAGGATTTGTCTGAATGGACCAAACCTTGGATGGGAAGGAGGAACTAGTATTCGTCTGACTTGACCAAACCTTGGATGGGAAACTAGAACAAGGATTCGTCCGAATGGACCAAACCTTGGATGGGAAAGTGGCATATGGATTCGTCCGAATGGAGTGAACCTTGGATTGGAAAGGAGGCACCAAGATTTGTTTGAATGGATTGAACCGTGGATGGGAAAGGGGCACTAGGATTCGTCCGAAGGGACCGAACCATGGATGGGAGAGAGGCACTAGGACTCGTCCGAATGGACCGTACCATGGATGGGAAAAAGGCACTAGGATTCGTCCGAATGGACCGACCCTTTGGTGGAAAGAGGCACCAGGATTCGTCCGAATAGACCAAACCATGGATGGGAAAGTTGCACCAGGATTCGTTCGGATTGACCGAACCACGAATGGGAAAGATGCACCAGGATTCAATCGAAAGGACCGAACCTTGGATCGGAAAGAGGCATCGTCATTCGTCCGAATGAACCAAACCTTGGATGGGACAAAGGCACCAAGATTCTTCCAAATGGTCAAAACCATGGATGGCAATGGCGACAGCAGGATTCGTCCGAATGTACCGAATCTTGGATTCTAAAGGTGGCACCAGGATTCATATGAATGGATTGATCCTTGGAAGGGAAAGGGGAACCAGTATTCGTTCGAAAGGACCAAACCATGGATGCGAATGTGGCTCCAGGATTCGTCTGAATCGACCAAACATTGGATGGGAAAGGGGCACCAGGATTCATTCAAATGGACTAAACCTTGGATGGGAAATAGGCACCAAGATTTGTCTGAATGGACCAAACATTGGATGGGATAGAGGCACCAGGATTCGTTCGAATGGACCGAACCTTGGGTGGGAAAGTGGCACCAGGATTCATCCGAATGGACCAATCCTTTAATGGGAAAGCGGCTCCTGGATTCGTTCGAATGGACCGAACCATGGATGGGAAATATGCACCAAGATTCATCCGATTTTACCGAGCCTTGGTTGGTAAAGAGGCACCAGGATTCGTCTGAATGAACCAAACCTTGGATGGGAAAGTGGCACCAAGATTTATCCAAATAGACCGAACATTGGATGGGAAAGAGGCACTAGGATTCCTTCGAATGGACCGAACCTTGGATGGGAAAGGAGGCTCCTAGATTCGTTAGAATAGACCGAACATTGGATAGGAAAGAGGCACAAGGATTCGTCCGAATGGAACGAACCTTGGATGGGAAAGATGCACCAGGATTCGTCCGAAAGAACCTAACCATGGATTGGAAAGGAGGCGCCTGGATTCATTTGAATGTACTGAACCTTGGATGGGAAAGGGGCACAAGGATTCATCTGTAGGGACCGATCAATGGATGGGAAAGAGGCACCAGGACTAGTTTGAATAGACCAAACCATGGATGGGAAAGGAGGCATCAGGATTCGTCGTAATGGATCGAACATTGGGTGGTTAAAAGGCACCAGGATTCGTCTGAATGGATCGAACAATGGATGGGAAAGAGGCACTAGGATTCACCCGCATGGACCGAACCGTGGATGGGTAAGATGCACAGGATTCATCCGAAAGGACCGAACCTTGGATAGGAAAGGGCAACATGATAAGTCTGAATGAACCAAACCTTGGATGGGAAAGTGGCACCAGGATTCTTCCGAATGGATTGAACCATGGATGGATAAGATGCACCAGCATTCGAACGAATTGACTGAACCATGGATGGGAATGGCGACACCAGGATTCGTCCAAATGGACATAACCATGGATTGGTAAGGTGGCAACAGGATTCATCCTAATGGATTGAACAATAGATGGGAATGGGGCACAAGGATTCGTCCGAAAGGACCGAACCATGGATGGGACAGTGGCACCTGGATTCATCCGAATGGACCAATCCTTTAATGGGGCACAAGGATTCGTCTGAATGGACCAAACCATGGATGGGTATGGAGGCATGAGGATTCGTCCTAATGTACGGATTCGTGGATGGGATAGAGGCACCAAGACTTCTTCGAATGGACCGAACCATGGATGGGAAAGGAGGCACCAGGATTCGTCCGAATGGACCGAACCTTGGGTGGGAAAAAAACGCCAAGATTCGTCTGAGTGGACCAAACCATGGATGGGAATGAGGAACCAGTATTCGTCCGATTGGATTGAACCTCGAAAGGAAAAAAGGCACCTGGACTCGTCCGATTGGACTGAACAATGGATGGGAAAGGAGACACCAGGATTTGTCCGAATGGACCGAACCTTGGGTGGGAAAGAGGCACCAGGATTTGTCCGAATAGACCAAACCATGAATGGGAAAGTGGCACCAAGATTCGTCCGAATGGACCTAACCATGGATGGGAAAGATGCACCTGGATTCATCCGAAAGGACCGAACCTTGGATGGGAAAGAGGCATCATCATTAGTCCGAATGAACCAAACCATGGATGGGATAGAGCCACCAAGATTCTTCCAGTTGGACCGAACCATGGATGGGAAAGAGGCTCCAGCATTCGACCAAATGGACAATACCATGGATGGGAATGGCGACACCTGGATTCGTTCGAATGGACTGAACCTTGGATTGGAAAGGAGGCACCAGGATTCGTCAGAAAGGACCGAACCTTGGGTGGGAAAGCGGCACCAGGATTTGTCAGAATGGACCAAACCATGAATGGGAAAGAGGCTCTAGGATTCGTCCGAATGGACCGAACCACGGATGGGAAAGACACACCTGGATTCATCCAAATGGACCGTACCTTCGATGGGAAAGAGGCACCAAGATTCCTCCGAATGAGCCAAAGCATGGATGGAAAAGAGGCACCACGATTTGTCTTAATGGGCCGAACTTTGGATGGGAATGAGGAACCAGGATTTGTTCGAATAGACCGAACCTATGATGGGAAAGGAGGCACCTGGATTCATCTGAATGGGCCGAACATTAGATGGGAAAGAAGCACAATGATTTGTCTGAATGGAACAATCCTTGGATGGGAAAGAGGCACTTGGATTCGTCTGAATGAACCAAACATTGGATGGGAAAGGGACACTAGGATTCATCCAAAAGGACCAAACCATGGATGGGAAAGCGGCTCCTAGATTCGTCAGAATGGAACGAACATTGGATAGAAAGGGGCACCAGGATTCGTTCGAATGGACCAAACCTTGGATGGGAAAGGAGGCACTAGGATTCATCCGAATGGACCGAACCTTGGATGGGAAAGAGGAACCAAGACTCGTCCGAATGCACTGAACCATGGATGGGAAAGTAGGCACCAGGATTCGTCGGAATGGACTGAACCGTGGATGGGAACGGAGGCACTTGGATTCGTCCAAATGGACCGAACATTGGATGGGAAAGAGGCACAAGGATTCGTCCGAATGGACCAAACCTTGGATGGGAAGGAGGCACTAGTATTCGTCCGACTTGACCAAACCTTGGATGGGAAACTAGAACAAGGATTCGTCCGAATGGACCAAACCTTGGATGGGAAAGTGGCATATGGATTCGTCCGAATGGAGTGAACCTTGGATAGGAAAGCAGGCACCAAGATTTGTTTGAATGGACTGAACCTTGGATGGGAAAGGGGCACTAGGATTCATCCGAAGGGACCGAACCATGGATGGGAGAGAGGCACTAGGACTCGTCCGAATGGACCGTACCATGGATGGGAAAAAGGCACTAGGATTCGTCTGAATGGACCGACCCTTTGGTGGAAAGAGGCACCAGGATTCGTCCGAATAGACCAAACCATGGATGGGAAAGTTGCACCAGGATTCGTCCGGATGGACCGAACCACGAATGAGAAAGATGCACCAAGATTCATTCGAAAGGACCGAGCCTTGGATCGGAAAGAGGCATCATCATTCGTCCGAATGAACCAAACCTTGGATGGGACAGAGGCACCAAGATTCTTCCAAATGGTCCAAACGATGGATGGGAATGGCGACACCAGGATTCGTCCGAATGGACCGAATCTTGGATTGGAAAGGTGGCACCAGGATTCATCCGAATGGATTGATCCTTGGAAGGGAAAGGGGCACCAGTATTCGTTCGAAAGGACCAAACCATGGATGCGAATGCGGCTCCAGGATTCGTTTGAATCGACCGAACATTGGATGGGAAAGGGGCACCATGATTCATTCAAATGGACTAAACCTTGGATGGGAATTAGGCACCAAGATTTGTCCGAATGGACCAAACATTGGATGGGATAGAGGCACCAGGATTCGTTCGAATGGACCGAACCTTGGGTGGGAAAGTGGCACCTGGATTCATCCGAATGGACCAATCCTTTAATGGGAAAGCGGCTCCTGGATTCGTTCAAATGGACCGAACCATGGATGGGAAAGATGCACCAAGATTCATCCGATTTTACCGAACCTTGGTTGGTAAAGAGGCACCAGGATTCGTCCGAATGAACCAAACCTTGGATGGGAAAGTGGCACCAAGATTTCTCCAAATAGACCGAACA
>JAMKQA010003842.1:0-12690 GCA_024699735.1 Posidonia australis
GCATTAACAATGCCTACATTTGACCCTTGGATTAACTTTTTCCTTTGATTTCACTTCTCCTTGATTTGGCATGTTTTCAGTCACCTTCATGCATGAGCATATAGAATAAGCAAGCATACATTCATCAGACCATTGACAGTAGGAAGCCTAGAAAGAGCGAGTTTTCTCGGGCGCATGGGGGTGCCTAACCCCTTCCCCATGCGTAACCAGAATCCTTACCCTTTCTCTGGCCCGCATTCATCTTGCATTATCCATTACGCACGGATCACACATGCATCTTTGCATCTTGTTTGCTTTCTGCTTTTTTGTAGTTTTTGTGGTTTTCCTCATCTTTCCATTAAAAGACTAGGTGGCAACTCCTTTCCTTATCCTTTTGTCTTCCCTTTGGTGTTTCCGAGTCTTGTCTCTTCCTCCGGATTCACCATTTTCGCCGTGACTGTATCGGATCTCCCCGTGTGTTTCCGCACACCAGAGTAGGTTTGGTGAACCACGCCTAGGGGTTCCACCGGCATGGTCACAAAGGGGCTGCTGATTCATCTATTCTAGGGACCATTCCTGTTTCGCTCGTGCCTTCGGACTTATCTTTTGGTGGGTCCTCGGCCATGCAGGCTCAGTACTTGAGGGCTTTGGCCCAAGGGTTCGAGCGCATGGCCCTTTCTCTTGATCCTGTTAAGACTCCTCCTCTTTCGACTTCTGAGGTTCCAGTGCAGACCACTATAGTATTGTAGGCTCACCCCACTACTTTATCGCCCATATCATTGCCTGAGCATCACACCGCTTCGACAATGGGGGTGTTATCTCTGCCTCCTGCACCACAATTGCATTGGTCACAACATACATCACAGTCACCTAGGGGTCAACCCATAAGTTACGCGAGAGTACAACATTTCTAGAGGCCATCACCCGATGCTGTCCTAGTGCCGCAGTTGTTGCTCTCGCGCTCAACACCACACACAACACAACATATTCAGAATTCACCTCAGCATCAAGATCAGGTTCCAACACATAGCTCGTCACCGCACAATAGCCACACACCTCCCACTGTCGAGCCAGTGTATCCCGTCGCATCGGCTCAACAAGGACAGCAACCTAAGAAGAAACGAGGCCGTCGCGTTGAAAGTGACTACACTCCACTGAGTAAGCCACTGAGCACTGTATTTCCTCAAGTTGTGTCGCTTCTGAGACTCCCGGATCCACGTCCCCCGTCGACTCCACTCCCTCGGTGGTATGACGCGAACGTATACTGCGATTATCATCGAGCCCTGGGGCATTCGACTAATAATTGCCACACTCTACGGGATGTCGTTCAAACGATGATCGACAGTGGGACTATTGTTGTTGACACACGAGGCACAGCACCCGCATCCATATCCTCATCATCACCAGCATCTAGCTCAGTACACATTACATGCCCACACACCACCGTTGAACTGACATGTCGTGATGTGTCAGTTCAGCAGGGGCAGCAACAACGGCAGAGGCGGCCTCGCCATAAGGAAAGAAACATCACCCCACTTGGGAGTTCGTTGAGTGAAATCTTTCCTAAAGTTGTGCCATTCCTGCGGCTACCGGAGATTCGCCCACCACCGAACCTGCTTCCTTGGTGGTATAAGGCTAACTTGTTCTACCAATTCCATCGCACTCGTGGACATTCAACAAACAAGTGTTTCACTCTCTAGAATGCTGTCCAGAATTTGATTGACAATGGGAGCATCGTCGTCAACAAACAAGACGCAGCCCACACACACACCTGCACACAGGTGCACACCCTAGAATAGCTGACCTTACCGTGTCAAGGCCTGCAAGCTCTGAGGATACTAGAACCTCAATGGTTTTCCCCTTTCTCCCAGTTTTTCCCGGGGAATCCATCGGGCCTCTTTTTCTTTTCCTTAGCTTGTACTCTCCTTGCTTCTATCTGGCAGCACATGTGTATGCCGCTTTTGTTCTTCTTCCCCATTTGTCTAGTTTGTCCTCCTTTCTTTTCTTAGATTTGTTCTATCAACACTCATGTATGCCACTCTTGTTCTTGTTTCTCTGCGGGGGCCTAGCCTAAAGTTTGCCAGTTTGCCATGCGTTGATCTAACCTAGCACGTGCGAATACCCAGGATCAAGTGGGAGACAGCCGTTACAACAGATGTGAACTTCAACAGTGATACAATGTTAATGCCATCAGCAGATTCAGCATTCACAATGACAGTCTCTGTTTGAATAAAGCTTTTGATGGCCTCAGATACACCTACCTTGATTCCAATTTCCAGTGGCACTGCAAGGAGTTATCATAAACCCCAATGGCATAGGCAAGACAACAACAACAAGGACTGGAGCTGTATCCTTTTCCTGTATTTCCTTTGTTTTCTTTTTTTGCATTACCATATATCATAACACAAAAAAAAGAAAAAAGAAAAGCACAAAAGATAAAAAAGAAGAAAAGAAAAACATAAAACAAAAGGAAAACATCAAGAACAATTAAGGAGGGTAGTTTGCTTGTCAATAACATTCTGTCTGATGATGAAAATCGGAAAAGCTCGCCAATGTCAGAATGGATTATCCCTCCTCAGTTGTCACCACTTAGACGACCAAGTTAGCAAGGGAGCCACCGAACATCAAAGCCGGACAAAATGTCCAAGCTCCGCAAGGATCCTGCACCTCCAAGAGGGAGATAAAATGTTAGGGGTGACTGAAAGTGTGTGCCAAAAAAAAAAACATATATTCGCAATGGCATAAAAGAATAGAGAAGACAGAAGGCGAAGATGGAAGTCAGTCCAAAAGTGAGAGGCGTGCGTTGTAGCTCTACCCTTACCATACCTTGGAGAGGAGTTGGAGTATGCATTCAGTAAAATCACACCTTTGAGGGACTAACCCACCCTCTAGCAATAAAGGCCTCCTGAATAAATCGAGCGCTTATTACCTCCAAGACAAGGTTAGAGTGAAACCGCACGTCTGTGAGGGAATAAAAGAAAAGACAATGATGTTGAGAAGGAAAAGCAGGTGCAAGACCTTAAAGAGTTTGGCATGGATCCAGGTCCATTATGCTATATTACAGTGAGTTTGATTGCCACCACTACCCAGTGAGAGCCACCATACAACTTGCGAGTCTCTGTAGTGGCAACTGAGTCGAAAGTGTCATCCTCCTATAACATGCATACAACTTTCCAGCCTAACTGAGGGCAAACAAACAATTGAACTAAACAAGCAAACGATCCATATAATTAACTAAGTGAACAAGCAGGACAGTAAATGCAGATAACAAGCAACTAAAATCACTAGGCAGGATTTTCTTGGTCAAACAAAAAATTCGCTCTTAAATAACAAATTGCTCACAATGATAAAGTCCACCACAATAGTCATAATCATCACAGTTTTGCCTCGATGACTTCTTCTTGTTTGCTTATGGACTTGTTCAACAGGTGTTTTTGCCAAGTGCTTTTAGCCAAGGACATTTCAGCTCATCCATAGTCAAAGTGCATATATAGTGAGGACACCAGTTAGTGTATGAGCTACAAGGACCTACAGAATCGGTAGTGTGACAGCAATTCCTCCGCAACAGTTCAAGTGTGGTAGACACTGTTTGTGGAAGGCCTGAGGACAATAAAGCCAAGTACATGTTTGCAACCAGAAGGCAATGGCACAATGAGTAGCAGAATAGAGAATGGCCAGCTTAGGACTAACTACGATTTTAAATTACTTCATGCCATCGGAGCATAGTTCAGAACAGTGGATGAATATACATGCCTCCAGTCAGTGAACAAATGTTTCTCTGACCTCAACAAAAGTCAGCCGTGGTCACTTCAGTGATTCAAAGTTCGCCTACAGTCACAGTCAAATCCTCAAGTCTTTACATCCTCCGGGGTATGTCAGCTACTTTCTAGCTGAGCTCACATAATCTGTTACTTAGTTCGTCAAGGGCAAGAGAGTTGTTCTCTGATCAGAGCCTACATGACAAATGACTAGCGGAGACAACAGCATAGCTCGGACTCTACGCAACAATCCAGAATTTGGCTAATACAATTAGGAGAATATCCTAAAGTGGCGCAGCCAAATACAGAGCTATCAAAACACCACGGTTGAATAGAACACATCCTCAACATACCAGCTAGAGGCAAGTTACAACCTTGATCAAAGGCCTCTATCAAGTTGCCATGATTCTTTCTGTCTTCCAAGTGCAATATGGGAAAGCAGTTGGGTGCACATACTTCCAGTCACTTGATGAATGGATCACTTGCTTCGACTAGTGATGGTCTCAAGTACTCCAGTGGTTCACGGAACATCTGTAGTTACAGCCTGGCTTCCAATACCCCATACCCTCTAGTGATGTCCAGCTAGACCAATACTAGGGGCATGTCAGCTGCTCTTTGGTCAAAGGTCACATACAAAACACCAGCTACAGTGTAATTGAACCAGAGTCTTTGAGCAGGGGCATGTCAGCTGCTTTTTGGTCAAAAGTCACAGATAAAGCACAAGCTATAGTGTAACTGAGCTAGAACCTTCAACCAGGGGCATGACAGCTGCTCTTTGATCGAAAGTCGTGTTTCAGGCACCTAACAGAACATCCACTTACTATGTAACTAAGCCAAAGCCTTCGACCAAGGGCATGTAAGCTACTCTGTGAAAGAAGGACTGTTTTGAGAATGCTTGGTGCAAATTATTTTCCAAATGATGGTCAGTGCAATTTCTTATAGAGAAGTAACATTCATCACATAGTGGCTCCTACAAAATG
This sequence comes from Posidonia australis, assembly GCA_024699735.1. NCBI lineage: Eukaryota > Viridiplantae > Streptophyta > Magnoliopsida > Alismatales > Posidoniaceae > Posidonia > Posidonia australis. The sequence goes on from JAMKQA010003842.1 coordinate 4,718, forward strand.
ACAACTGTGTCAGGGCAATACGCTATTTCAACTGACATACCCATAATGGCGACGATCCAGGGTGCACTGATAATTAAATAAGATCCCCTTGGCAAATCTTTTTGGCTAAATAGTAAGCTAGGACCGCTACACCCCTGTCTCCCTGATTCACGTCCGAAAGGATGGAGTTCAAAGACATTCTCCCTGGCTTCACTCCAAGATGGGTGAAACCATTCTCCCTTTGGTCAATAAGTCCGACACTTATCATTCTTCCTTTGGCCGGTAAGTCCGAAACTTACCATTCTCCCTCTTGGCCGGTAAGTCCAAATCTTACCACTCTCCCTTTTGGTCGGTAAGTCCGAATCTTACCATTCTTCCTTTGGCCGATAAGTTCGAATCTTACCATTCTTCCTTTGGTCGGTAAGTCCAAAACTTACCATTCTTTCTTTGGCCGGTAAGTCAGAAACATACCATTCTCCCTTTTGGTCAGTAAGTCCGAAACTTACCATTCTTCCTCTTGGTCGGTAAGTCCGAATCTTACCATTCTTCCTCTTAGTCGGTAAGTCCGAAACTTACTATTCTCCCTTTTGGTCGGTAAGTCCGAAACTTACCATTCTCCCTTTTGGTCGGTAAGTCCGAAACTTACCATTCTCCTTCTTGACCGGTAAGTCCAAAAATTACTATTCTCTCCTTTTGGCTGGTAAGTCCAAAACTTACCATTCTTCTTTTGGTCGGTAAATCCGAATCTTACCATTCTTCCTTTTGGTCGGTAAGTCCGAAACTTACCATTGTTCCCTTTGCTCGATAAGTCTGAAACTTACCATTCCATCCTTTGTCCGGTAAGTCCCAAACTTACCATTCTCCCTTTTGGTTGGTAAGTCCGAAACTTACCATTCTCCCGTTTGGTCGGTTAGTCTGAATCTTATCATTGTCCCTTTGGCCGGTAAGTTCGAATCTTACCATTTGCCCCTTTGGTCGGTAAGTCCGAAACTTACCATTCTCCCTTTTGGTCAGTAAGTCCGAAACTTACCATTCTCCCTCTTGGCTGGTAAGTCCGAAACTTACCATTCTCCCCTTTTGGCCGGTAAGTCCAAAACTTACCATTCTTCATTTGGTCGGTAAGTCTGAATCTTACCATTCTCCCATTTGGTCGGTAAGTCCGAAACATACCATTCTCCCTTTTGGTCTGTAAGTATGAAACTTAGCATTCTCCCCTTTGGCCGGTAAATCCGGAACTTCCCATTCTCCCTTTTGTTCGGTAAGTCTGAATCTTACCATTCTCCCTTTGGCCGGTAAGTTCGAATCTTACCATTCTCCCCTTTGGTCGGTAAATCCGAATCTTACCATTCTCCCTTTTGGTCGGTAAGTCCGGAACTTACCATTCTCCCTTTTGGCCGGTAAGTCTGGAACTTACCATTCTCCCCTTTGGCCGGTAAGTCCGAAACTTACCATTCTCTCTTTTGGTAGGTAAGTTCGAATCTTACCATTCTTCCCTTTGGCTGGTAAGTCCGAAACTTACCGTTCTCCCCTTTGGCCGGTAAGTCCGAAACTTACCATTCTCTCCTTTGGCTGGTAAGTCCGAAACTTACCATTCTCCCTTTTGGTAGGTAAGTCCGAATCTTACCATTCTTCCCTTTGGCTGGTAAGTCTGAAACTTACCATTCTCCCTTTTGGTCGGTAAGTCCGAATCTTATCATTCTCCCCTTTGGCCGGTAAGTCTGAAACTTACCATTCACCCTTTTGGTCGGTAAGTCTAAATCTTACCATTCTCCCCTTTGGCCGGTAAGTCGGAATCATACCATTCTTCCTTTGGCTGGTAAGTCCGAAACTTACCATTCTCCCTTTTGGTCGGTAAGTCTGAATCTTACTATTTTCCCCTTTGGCTGGTAAGTCCGAAACTTACCATTCTCCCTTTTGGCCTGTAAGTCCGAATCTTACCATTCTTCCTTTGGCCGGTAAGTCCAAAACTTACCATTCTCCCTTTTGGCCGGTAAGTCCGAAACTTACAATTCTCCCCTTTGGCCGGTAAGTCCGAAACTTACCATTCTTCCTTTTGGCCGGTAAGTCCAAAACTTACCATTCTCCCCTTTGGCCGGTAAGTTCGAAACTTACCATTCTCCCTTTTGGTCGGTAAGTCCGAATCTTACCATTTTACCTTGTTGGTTGGTCGATCCGAAACCTACCATGCCCCATTCAATCCTTACTTAAAAAGTTTGGTATCAATGGTCCCCTTTTTTGCTTTGTGTTCCACTTCGAATGGATGGAATCAAAGCAAGCTGTATTCCTCCTTCCTTTGGGCTGGTATCCCGAACTACCCGGGCAATCCCTGTGATGCCTGGTGGATTCCCCACACTCTTTGTTCCTTCCCTCCTATGGGCTGATAGCCTGAACTACCTGAATGACTTCTGTGACCAGTCACTTCTCGGTCGGCAAGCACCATGAGTCTTGTCCGACGCTTTTCTCGACAAGTGTGATAATCAGTCATGTCTTTTAGAAGCTAATTGGTCGTCAACTTGTCAATTTTTTGTTCTTTTGTTTTTGTTTCTCTGTTTGGCTTCGGCTTTGGCAACAGGACCTCTGGTGCATTCACTGACTAGTGGCTAGTTGCCAGTGGCTAACTCTTGCTTATGGCTACAGGTGGGGTGTCTTTGTCAACCCAGAGCATCAGTCTCTGTTCTACTCATCCTCCGACCTCGCTTCGGGAGGGACATTTGTAGACACCCTAATTTCCCATTTTTGTAGGATGGAGATGTGGTGGCTGAGCTCTAACCCTAATTGAATCCATTCAAGGCCCACATAGATCCATTAAACCCTATTTGAGCCCATAAGGCCCACATAGGCCCATTAAGCCCATTGAAGCCCACTTGGACCCATGGAAGCCCACTTGGGCCCATGGACCCACGGAGGCCCACATAAACCCATTAAGCCCAAATGAGTCCACTTTGGCCCTAAAGCCCATGAAAGCCCGCATAAACAATTTAACCCATTTCTTTTCTTCCAATCCATACTTTATTTCTCCATCTCCATTATCATCTCCACCTATTAATTGTTTTTACCCAAATAATACAAGTCTTATTTCTTTTCTTCCTCCCCCACTGAACCCACTTGATCTCTATTAGTCCCTCACGATTTAGCCTCAAGTCATCCTTCATTACTCAGCTCAGCCTCCAGTCCATCTCACCACCGATCCAGAGAGCCACCCAAGCTGCCCCAGCCATTGGATGAGTCATCGGAGGAGCTTGGATCGCCGTTCATCCCTATCGGCGACCAAGGGAGCAGCAGGGGACAATGTTGGTTAGTTTGTTAGGTTGTTATGCCTTCAGTTAGGAGGTTAGAAGTCTGTTAGACTGTCTGTTACACAGTTGGAAGTCTGTTAGAAGTGGGTCGCCGTTCTTCTGCTCACCTATAAAAGGAAGGGTAGAGGCATGATTTGAGAAAGACTTTTCGCGAGAGAGAGAGAACTCAGAGCGCTAGTGAATTCCAGAGAGAAAGGGAGACTCGCGGGAAGGAGAGGAGGAGAATTCAGACACTACAGCAAGCTGAGAAGGAGCCTCACGTCGTCAGGCTAGGTATGCATTCCTCAGACCTCTTTTAGTTTCGAATATATCTTCCTAGAGTCCCCTCTCTCTTTCCGGATTGTTTCTGAGCAATTCAGAGGTCTGAATTGCTCCTTGGAGCTTGTCGTCGCCGTTTTCCGGCGATGTAGGTGGGGGAAACGATCCAGGGCATGGCCCTGGCCCCCGAGCTTCCTCTTCTCCCCCTCGAGCTTCTCCGTTCCTTGGATCGCCGCTCCAACACCTCCAAACAGCTCTGCACAAGATCGCCGGAGAATACGCCCAGAGACGCCGTCGTCGGAGAAGACGATTCCTCTAAAGATGGACCGCGTGCCTCCTGCTGCGCCGCGCACTTCCATCAGTTTAGTAACCCTCTACCGTGTCCCGCGAAGCATCCGGAGCTTCCAAAACCTTTCCTCGAGCTCTGGATTGTCACAGCAACGTCGCCTGCTTGAGGAGGCCACAGTGGCGACCGGCGATCCCTCTCCTTACTCCATCAACCTCCATTCTGCTCCAGAAGAAGCGTGGACACTCCCCGATGTTCCAAGATGCCTCTGCAACCGCTGGAACGCCGCGCCGCAGCATGCTAGAGGCTCTTTCTTCCCCGACGCCGTCGCCGGAGCACCTCGATGGCGAGGTAGGTGTGAGGCCCGCTCCCACCGTTAGCTCTTCGATTCACTCCGCTGGATCATCTCCCCTCTTCTTTCTCTTGCTTCTTGTGGGGTAAAATGACTGTTTTGCCCCTGAAACTTTCTGTAATTTTCTGAATCTTTTTTCTTGCATTTTACCCTGAATTTCCACTGAATTGTTTTAAATGCATGTTTTGGTGGCAGAATTGCATTTTAACCCCTAGGAAAATTCATTTTGACTAGGATTGCACATATTTGCACATTTGACCCTAGATTTCATCATAATTGCATAGAATGTGTTTTTCTATGTGTTTTTGATGATTTGGGCTTCAGAACTTAGTTTTCTTCGAAATTTGGGTTTTTTGCACAAAACCCTTTGGAATTTTCGTTATTTGCACTCACACATGTATTTTGCACATTTTTTCACATCTTTCTGCACAAGTTTTCTTGTCTTTCCTTCCATGCTTTGCGTACACTTTTCTAGCTTGTTCCGAGCTTGATTTTCTCTTCGTTTCCCGGATTTCTCTCAGTTTTTGCCTTTAGATTTGTTTTGGTTTTCCATCGCCCGAGGGCATACAGTAAAAGGCTTCACAAAGCCGACATTGTCCCGAAATGAGGATTATTTTCCTCTTTTGATTTTCTCAGATTTATTTGAATTTCCGCTTTTTTGCAAGATGCTTTCCGAGAATTTCTCGATTTTCACGATTTTCCTCATCGCCCAAAAGCGTACAGTAAAGCGGCATTTTCAATGCCTACATTCGACCCTCGGATTAACGTTTTCCCTTTATTTCACTTCTTTACTTTGATTTGGCCTGTTTTCAGTCATCTTCATGCATGAGCATATAGAATAAGCAAGCATACATCCATTGACCATTGACAGTAGGAAACCTAGAAAGACCAAGTTTTCTTGGGCGCGTGGGGGTGCCTATCCCCTTCCCCATACGTAACCAGAATCCTGACCCTTTCTCTGGCCCACATTCATTTGTGCATTGTCCATTAGGCACAGAGCACACACATACATTCTGCATCTTGTTTGCTTCCCAATTTTCTTGTGTTTTTGGTTTTCCTCGTTTTTCCATTAAAAGCCTAGGTGGCGACTCCTTTCCTTATCCTTCTTATCTTCCCTTGGTGTTTCTGGGTCTAGTCTTTTCCTCTGAATTCACCATCTTCGCCATGACCATATCGGGTCTCCTCTTGTGCTCCCACGCACCAAGTAGTAGGAGAGCCGTGCAAGGGTTCCACCAGCATGGTCATAGTAGGGTTTGGGCCGTTTTCTATTTTTCGAGAATTTGGAATACCGAACCATTTCGGTATGCCATTTTTCTGTCAAATTAGGTCCTCTAGTTGAAATTTGGTCGTCCGATTTTTGATGGTCACCCGAATCAAGAGATTTTGGTCAATTGAACCATTATCAGCATACTGATTTTGGCCTAAGTGTTGACTGTTGACCTGATTCGATCAATCGATTCCGATCGGTATACCGAACCAGGGTTTTTGGCACACCAAACATATTTCTGGCATGCCGAATCTGGGCCCAAACAAGTTTATAAAATCTGATTTTCGAGGGTTTCCGGGTTGGTTTGTTTTGTCCCATTGAGGGGGATTGTGGGCCATCAGTGGTGGTCCCTTGGGACCCTTGATGCGCATTTTTGCCGAGGTTTTGGAAGAATTTTCAAAGATATGAAAATGGTTTCAGAAAATGGATTTCAAATAAATAGTTGGCTTATTTTGGAAAATGTTTTCCTAGTTTTTTGTATGCGGGCCGAGGCAGTGTGGGACCGTATCGTCAGGACCAGGGAATGTGACGACATTCTCGGGTAGTTAGGCGCGACTCCCTAATTGAGGTCAGGGGCCAAGATACCTGAGGCTGAGGGGCGTCGGGTCTTGTGGCATGACAAGGAGGTATGATACTCCTACTGTCGCCGTGAGCACTGAGGCTCGGGTGTCGTCGAGTGTAGAGGTATGACACTCCCTCGTGAGCACCGTGTGTGGAGGACGCCGTGAGGAGGCAAACCCTGTGATGGCTAGTGTGGGTGGGACACGTTCCCTGTAGCTAGTAGCGTCCTGAGAGACAAGACAGCCTTCCCAAGGAAGGGTTGGCTTTTGAGGGTTCTCAAGAGAGGGAGAATCGCGGGACAGTGAACGCTCCTACACAAGGTGGCTGTCACCGTGGTAGTGCAGAACGCTGTGGTCGCTCTTCGACGGACTGCTTGTAGCCAGAGTTAGGTTGCTTAGCAACGGGCTTCCCGACTCATAATGTGTGGTTTTGGCCGTTGAAAGCCTTTGCTTGTGGTTTTGGCCTAGTAAAGTCTCGATTGTGGTTTTAGCCGGTGTGAGCCTGGTTTGTGAGGTTTTGAGAAAATGGTTTGCGAAATGAATTTAAAAGTAAAGTAATTATGATTTGTTTTCCACGATTTTCGTGGGATGCGTACTGGGTGACTTTTGTCACTCATACATTTTCTTCGAGTTTTTGGTTTGCAGGTGCAGACATGTAGAGGGTTAGCGTAGTGCATATAGTCTAGAGTCTCCTAGCTGCACACATAGGTTCCTAGTAGTTAGATATTTACTGTTTGGCTTTAATTTTCCTGTAATTTAATTTGTTTTAAATTATTATGGAAAATGAGGGGCGATACATCCGATGTTCACTTTAATACTATACTTCAAAACAAATCACTTTGGTATCTTGAACTTTTACTGTCAATCACTTTGATACTTTTGTTAGTAGAAGTCTATTTTACAATAATTTGTGAACAAAAATACCCCTGTCATTATATTCCTTATTCTTCTACATTTCTTCCTCATTTGTTCCCCATTTCATTACTTTGGTACATTGAACTTTTACAACTTTAGTACTTCCATAGTAGTGGGTTTGTAATAATTTGTGGATAAAAATTACTGTAACATTATATCACTTTTTATCTATTTATTATTCCTTTCTTATCACATTTTTTGTTAGATTGAAGTAATTTTTAGTAGGATTGATCATTGGTATTATAATGTATCTAATATATATATATTTCAATTAAATCAATGAAGGAATTTTGTCATTAAGTAATGAATGAAATGAATTACTTTTATATATTGTTTTACTTTATTTTCTTATAAATGAAGATGATAACTTATAATATTACTAATATTCCAAATATCAAATTTTAAATCTAAATCCTTGACTAGAATTTTATGTATTAAGATGGGTAATTACATTCAAAATTTGATTTTTGGAATGTTTGTGACAGTAGCAACTTCATTCATAAGAAAATAAAGTAAGACAATACACAAAATTCATTCATTTTTTTATGACAAAATTCATTCATTAATTCAATTAAAAAATGCATATATTGGATACATTACAATACTAATTATCAATCTTGCTAAAAATCACTTTAATCTAACAAAAAAATGTAAGAAGAAGAAATAGAGAAAAAGAAAAGATATGATGTTAAGAGTATTTTCATTCATGGATTATTGTAAAACCAATTTCCATTCACGGAAATACCAAAGTGATTGGTAGGAAAGGTTCAAGGTAGCAAAGTGTTGAAATGGAAAAGGAGGAGAAAATGGAGTAAAATAAAGAATACAATTTGTAGACACCCCGATTTTGAGGTAACCCGGAGATGAGTATCCCTATGTTGCTTTGGATGTGATCAGCCCTTGAACCGAGCCCCAAACCCATTAGCCAGAGCCCCAATCAGACATTTGTGAGCTGGGTGGGTGCACCAAGGTGGCTCACCAAGCAGGCGCCCAGCTCTGGCTGCTGACCTTCCATCTTCCGGGCTGTTACCCTTGCAAACGAATGTGCCAACGAATATTC
>JAMKQA010003843.1:0-21970 GCA_024699735.1 Posidonia australis
GTTGGCACATTTGTTTGCAAGGGTAACAGCCCGGAAGATGGAAGGTCAGCAGCCAGAACTGGGCGCCTGCTTGGTGAGCCAGTGATGTGCGCCTACTTGGTGCGCCTGGTTGGTGCGCCTAGTTGGTGCGCCTGCTTGGTGCGCCAACCTGGTTCGCCAACCCTGCTCAGATATTTTGATTGGGACTCTGGCTAATGGGTTTAGGGCTCGGTTCAAGGGCTAATCACATCCAAAGCAACATAAGGATACTCATCTCTGGGTCACCTCAAAATCGGGGTGTCTACAGGTGTACATTAACAGGCTTAACAATACCAACATGAACCCGAATGAGGATTATTTTCTCTCATTTGATTTTCTCAGATTTCTTAAGTTTCCGCTGTTTTACGTGACGCTTTCCGAATATTTCCAATCTTCACGATTTTCCTGATCACCCAAGGGCGTACAATAAAGTGGCATTGCCTCGGATTATTTTCCTGATTATTTCTCTTTTATTCATTTCTTCTCTTTGATTTGGCATGTTTTCACATTCATCTTAAGCATATGCATTCAAGGAAAATAGGCATACACACACTAGATCATTAGTAAGTAGGAAACCTAGAAAGATCGATTTCTTCGGGCGTATGGGGGTTCCTAACACCTTCCCCATGCGTAACAAGAATCCTTACCCTTTCTCTGACCCACATTGATCTGTGCACCTCATTCATTAGGCACGGAGCACACACCCATTCACTTGCATTCATTTGCATCATTTTCTTGCATTCATATGCATCCTAGTTTTCCTTGTTTTTCCATTAAAAGACTAGGTAGAGACTCCTTTTCTTATCTTTCTTTGGTGTTTCCATGTCTAGTCTCCTTCTTCGGATTCTCAATCTTCGTCGTGACCATATTGGGACTCCTCGTGTGTTTCCATGCATCAGGGAGTTGTGTAGGGTTCCACCGGCATGGTCACTGCTACTCCTTCCTCGTTGGATGCAAGTTTGACATAGTAGGCATGTGTAGGTTTGCGACCTTTGCAACTATCGGTGTCTGCGTCCAGTACGACACTTCTGGCGGTGAGCTGAATCAGGAGACACAGTGATACTGGAAGTACTATCGCATTCTCTAGAGGGTGCATTGATGAAGTTACTGCACCTGGTTGCTAAGCTGATTGCTGGATAATCAGGCCGCTAGTTACGCCTTCTGCTGGAGTAAGTGATGGATCGATGGGAGATACTACGGGGAGTGATGTCTTTGGTGGACTAACTAATGCGGAAGGTGGAGGTATTGCCATTACTGCTGCTGGATTCTGTGATGAAATGGGCGGAGCAGCTGGCATGGTGGAACTGACTGATTGATTCACTATTAAGCCGAATTGCTGTGAGGGAACTGTTGATGCCATGGGTAGATCAATGGATTGGACTGTTGGGATCTATGGTGGTGACTACTGGTGCAAAAGTCAAAGGGACTGTGCATGGAACTGACATCAATACACTGTGCCTGTTGCATGTACCGCTGTGATGAGAGAAGGTAGTGGTAGAAGTACTGACCTGAGTGGTGTTGGCCACTACTATTGTTAGTTGTTTCTCGGGTTTGTGCTGCCTAAACATGAAGGGTCCTCATCTGAATAATAGTCCTCTATGCAAACCCACTCATCTGATTATGGCTGGATTACTTATTGCTATGCTAATTTTGGTGGGACAATGCTGTGGTTGGGATCAAGGATTCCTACACTAACAAAGTTAGTCAAATCAAAAGGAATAGGGAGCTTTATCGTCTTCGGTGGTTGGTTGGTCTCCTACTGCTCATAATCGAGTCCTTCCTGATCCTTACGCTCCACAGCAACAATTGGTTCTACAATTCGCTGTCTGTTTTGCCCGAGTGGTGTCTATTTTTCATATCCGCATTGTGGCACAGGTTCTCAACCATCAGGAAGGGATTGCTACAAACAGGTGGGATAACCAGAAGACCTAGTGCGTTGTCAAATGAAGTCATTCCCTTGATCGTCGGTGTGACATCCTCAGCTTTGAATCTGAGCTTGCTTGCTGTGCATAAGGGACAGACATTTAGTCTAGCGCCATTGTCGACCAGGGTGAGGGGAATGCGGAAGTTCAGGTATTGCACAGTCACAAATAATGGTTGGTTATGGTTGGTCCCCGCTAGTGGCAATTCGCATGCAGAGAAAAAAATGACCTACGGTGTGGTGATCATTCCCACCATGGATTCCAAGTTTGCTGGGTCAATTGTCAAGGAAACATGGGTGGCCTGGAAGATGCGGAGAAATGCCTCCTAATGCTCAACTGAAATGTGGATGAGGTCCCAAATAGAATGTTCGATTTGACCTTCTTCAGTTGTGCAGTGATGTCGGTTGTAGGCTTGTTGGCGGTTGTTGCAATGGTGGGTTTGGGTTGTGCTTCTTCGGTCACAAGAGGTGAAATAGGGTTTTCTAGTGATGGTGGTGGAGGGTTGATTTCTTGGGAGCCAGAGATGGAGCCTTGTACACTTGACCCGACTGTGTGACCTCCGCACACATCTCTATGGCGTAGTCATAGGGCACACGATGGGTGTCCTAGGTCATGCTTATGACCAAAAGTGCTCGAGCAGCCAACTCCAACTGGGTAACTAGTAGGCTTGCCATGGTGGTAACTGCGGATGGTTGTGGATGGGGAAGCTCCAAAGATGGTCTGGATAACAGGCAAATTGGGGTTGTAGGTGTGGGCTGCATGGTGGAAATGATGGCCACACACTTCAGCTTGGCGGCAAGCTAGATCATATACACAGAGGATCTCAAGCCCTTAAGAAGAGAGCAGTGCAAGGAGTGGGGAAACGAAGTAGACAAATCTTGGATAAGATCAAAGGGATCTGACACTAACATGTCAGAACCTGGTTGAAAAGAGGGAATGAATCCCTGAGGTCTCTAGTGCGCCTAGATTGGCATGCTCGGGCAAGGGTTGGCTAACAATGCTAGGCTGAGATGGTGGTCGTGTTGCACAGGTGTAGACCCTACCTCCTAGGTGTTGATGATGATGACCTTGTGGTCAATGAGATCCTAGACGGCGTTCCGCAGTGTGATGCAATTGTTCGTAGAGTGCCCCACAACTCTATGGAAATTGTAGAAAAGATCTACTTTGTACCACCTCGGAAGTGGGTTCGACGGTGGGTGGATCTCTGGAAACCTCATAAGTGATGGTACTTTGGGCTGGACAATGCTAAGGTGCTCAACCAGAGGGGTATACTGCTGTTCTTGGTGTCATGGACGTCCTTGACCATGGTGCAATCCTTGCCTTGCCAGTGCAATAGGGTACACTGGCTCGACAGTGGTGGTGATGTGAGGAGTGTGTGGTGTCCTATGTGTGGGCACATAGACTAACTGATGCAGGGATGGCGAGCTCACAACATTTGCAAGCATAGTTGGGGATTCTACGTATGCAACGACGGTCTTGGGGGAATCCCTCCTCTTGTTGAAGTTGTTGCTCATGCTATTGTTGTTGTCGCTACTATAGTAAGTGTAGGAAAGCTACCGCTGCATAATGAACTTTCGACATGAGTGCCAACTCAGATCAGGGATGCAGAGGTGGTGATAGACTGTATGCTCAGCAGTGCTCCAGTGGCTAACTGTGCTCCATGGATGACCATGTTGATGGACTCCTCGTTAAAAAGGTCTATCACGGACTTGTGAAGCAAGAGCTCGCCAGCGCCCGACGTACTCTCTGAATGGTTCATGTGGCTTCTACTTGGTGGCAACCAAGTCGTCGCACTTGGGGACCTATCAAGATTGAAAGAATACTTCTCCAGGAAAGCCTGGCTGAGGTCATTCCACGTCTTGACCGATGCCATGTCCAAGGAAGTGAACCACTTCAGAGTAAGATCAGTTAGACTTTTCTAGAAAATATGGATTAGGAGGAGCCTTTCATCAGCCTAAAGTTGGGCAAGGTCTCCGCAATATGCTCTCAAATGCGAGATTAGGTAGCCTTTACCATTATATTTTTCAAAGTCCAGGATTTGGAAATTCGGCAGAGAGTTGCCTCTGGAAAGTAACAGACGTCCCGAAACTGGTAAGATTTGCAATCATCACCCTGCACTTGATGAAGTTCTCTTTCCATATCACTCATCCTTATCAGAAGAGTGTCCTAGGGCGCTATTCGAGGAACTGGTGCAATTGGGGTGGCTACTGCATATACTGTATGGGTTGCACCTAGGTGCTCCTCTGGATCCATTACCATGCCACCTAGTATCGTAGCACGATAGCCAGCATATCCGTGTTGTGCCTTGACAAGAATGCTGGGATCGGTATCTGATGTAGGGGTGAAGGGATAGCAATATGCAATGTGGGGTGTGGTGTAGAATAGGGGAGCGACAGCTACTGCACTGGCACGGATCCAGGCAGCGAACCGGGATAATGCTGAGCTCCAGTCAGACTCAAAGGCTGACCACCAGGTGACAGAGTGAAATACTATACTATGGGTGGTGTTGGTGTGAGAGGCAGGGTTGACACCCCCGTCACCAGGGTAGCCAAAAGCTAGGGCGATGGTCGAGGTAGAGGTGCAGTGGGGGTGATCTAGCAAGCCGACAAGGGTTGTAGAGGGACCTCAAAGGAGGCAAAGGCTGATGGCGACAAAGCCAAGTTAAGAGCAAGGGCCATGCTCTGTAGCTTCTGGGCAAGAGCCATGAGATGCAGTGCTTGGTCAGTGGACGACCCATCAGTAACATTACTGAAGGATGGGAGTGAAAGTAGGATGGATGTCAAGGGGGCTAGAAGCTAGACTGTCCAGGTAGAGCAGAACCTATCAAAGAAACTGTTGTTGCAGGCTGTGTGGTGACAATAATAGAGCCCAACGGTGGGACAAAGATAGATGTCTCCAAGGCTAGAGTGGTAGTCACCGTGATAGACTCGGTGATAGGTCCTAGACCGATGAAAGCTTGCCAGGGTCTAGAAACAACGTGAAGAGTGACCCTAGATACCTAGAACTAGTATGTAGGCAGAGTAGATGGCACAGTAGATGACACAGGGGTGAGAGGAATCGAAATCGATGCCCCCTCAAAGACAACAATGAGAACAGGCTCGCTGAAGTGCTGGGCCATAGTTGAGCGAGAGTGGGTGTGAATGGGGCTACAACAATAAGGAGGCAAGCAAACTCTATGACGAGCAATCATCGAAAGCGACAAGTAGCTCAAAAAGACAATTGAGAAACTAGGCCAACAAACGGAGAGTCAACGAAAGAGAACTCGAGCTCCAAGTAGGGAACTTGCATGCTGACCTATTCGATAGAGGAAAAAGATCAGTATAAGAGAAGGAATGCAGAGTTTATTAAAGTGGCATGAATGGTACACATGCACATGAATGCTTCTAATATGCTCTCTCTTGCCAACTAAGTGTGTCATAAAAAGGTTGTATACTTCGGATTTCACTCAAAAGGTTCCCAGGTCTTCGACTCAAGGTCAAAAAATAAGGTCCCGTCCCATGCCAAAGTTGTGGAACGGTGGTGCGTTAGAAGCCTCGACCTTGCCAAAGCACGGGTTGTACCCTCTACGAAGAACGGCATGACCCCAAACACAGGGGATAGACCGACATGCCATCATACGCCAATAACAATAGAATGACAGACTAGGACTATCCTTCACAACTATAGGTGGACTCAGAGTAGAGAGGATGCATGCAAAACATTATTTAATGGTTTTTAATGGAATTTTATTAAACCAGGGGGAAATGAACATTTTATCCCTTGTTTTGCTTGAGTTATTAGTTCTTCTTGTAAGCTTTTAATTAAAAAAGGGGGAGGCAAAGAAGTCACTAATTGTCCTAGATTAATGACAGAAAGGGGAAGAAAATTAGACATGGCATACATACATCACACATCAATCAAAAGGCATGCGCATGTCATGTGCCAGTATTGTGATCATGCTTGTGCAAAAGAAAACAAACATCAAATCAAAAGGCATGTAATCATGGCATGTGTATGTGTAGTGACATAACATCAGTGTAAACAAAACAATCACATCCCAAATGGCATAACCAATATCAAACAAGGCAAACAAGAATAAGCAAACAAACCAACAATGCCACATAAACAAGAGCAAGGCAAATCGAAAGCCGGAGTCTCAAATCCCCAATGGAGTCGCCAGCTATGTGGATGCTACCGTGGGGTCGGAAAAGAAAGAGGAACAAGGGGAAAGCAAACCACAAATGACAAATGGATAAGGAAAAGAAATTGAAGTCACCACCTAATCTATTAGAAGAAGAACCGAAAGACAAGGAAAATTGGAAAACACAAGACAAACAATAACAAAAACATGAGATGAAACGTAAAATAAAGAAATCCGTGCTAATGGATGCAACACAAGGGTTAGTATGAGCCAAAGAAAGGGTAAGGACTCCTGTTACACATGGGGAAGGTGTTAGGCACCCCCATACGCCCGACGAATCAGTCTTTCTTGACTTGCTCGACCATATGTGTGGCTATGTTGGTATGCTGATGTCAATTTGTGTTTGCCTTTGAGCCAAATGATGCGATGAGATAAAAACAAGATGTGATTACCGTAATAAGAAGGAAAATCTGGAAAGTATGCGATGAAGGATGTAAGGAATGTGATAAATAGGCATGGGACTTGGTCTAATTACGGTCAAAATTCCTGGACCATCCGCACAGGTCACTCACGTAGGCTAGTCGTAGGTCAAGAATAGATCCAATCATATGACTTTTCATTGTCCAAGGAAGTTGAGCAAAACTCCAAACGAAAAAACAAGTGCATGGCTATAAAGAGTGAGAAACAGAAATCTCATGAGAACTAGATGCATCAATAAAATAGAATAAATGATAACAAACAAGTGGAGGCTAGGTCAACCCATGCCCTGGATTGGGAAACCTGCACATGTTGCTCGCAGTATTGACCCAAGGTTTCAAGATTTCAGGAAGCGACCGACCCTCATGGCCTTCGTAGAGCCACAACAGCACACAAGGATGTAAGGCAAGGAATGCTAAACCAAAGAGGATGAATAAATAACCAGAGAACATGATTGGGAAAGATTAAAAAGGCCTAAACCACTCCCTCAACCGACATATGTGCTTGCTGGACTGGATGACCATTGCCAACCATTAGCAAGGTCGGTGAGGCTCGTCGGTCCTCTATGGCATAAGAGGGATGTTGAGGGGAGTCCAAGAAGGCTCAGGAAACTAATGAGATGCATGCTCATGCATGGGCTATTCTCCCCATTCAGTTGGGTTTTGCCTGTGACATCCCTCCCTATTCAACCATGATAAACCATTAAGGATCGCGTGGAGGAGTCGAGAAGCGAAGGGCGATGAGAAGGGAGAGCCGAGAAGCCCTTGAAGGAGCTTGACCTCATGCTCAAAGGCCATCGGCCTCACATGGGTCAATGGCTTCTCCACTAGCGGAATGCAAATGCAGTGATGATGGTACAAGTAACCAGTGCTTAAAAACTTCTAAGTAATGAAATGTGGTCAAGGGATGATGCAGGTACCTGTTTGAAGGTCACCAAGCTCTTCCTGTTCAGTGGCAAAGGTGTCTTCGACAGTGAGTGAGGAGAAGGTGGTCATCGATTGGATTGGGTGGAGGTGAGCTTGGAAACGAAGTGACTGTGCAGTGGACGTGAAGAGCAAGCAATACGCTGATGAGATCCCATCGTAGGTGACGAGGGTGGTTTATATAGAGGGATGATTTAAATCTGGACCATCAGCTTCTAACCATTTTCATCCTTCGGCTGGGATTCAATCAAGGTGATATGATGGTGAATTTGGTTTTCATGGGGGGCTTTATGGTCCGGATGCAATATGGGACACATGTAGATTCAGGCCAACCAATAGAAACCTAGGATTCCATGCACTCAAAGTGAATGGACAAGTCTAACCTTCGCTCTATGGCTGATCTAGGGCACCCGTGCATCCCACTCGCATGTCCTGCTTGCGTTATGGGGATGCATGAGTCCTAAGCCAGCCCATAAACTTGGTTGTAGGTCTAGTCCACCCTAGCATCTTGGCCATGAAGAGGCTCTAGTGGAATGGTTTTGGGCTTCGTTAGGGTGATGTTAGACTGTGGCTAATTGGGTTTGGATTTTAAGTAGGGTTTTAAGTGATAAGGGTGGTTGCGTCGACCGATTGTCTGAAGCGGGTCTCATCAGAGAAACTAACTACCATCCGAGGACAAAACCAAGGTGTCTACAGCATATGCACGGTCTCTCTCTCCATCCAATTGGGTTACGTCGGCAATGCTCTCCTCCATCCGACCATCGATGATGGCTTGGGACTGAGACAGGCCATTGGACGATGGGGGTGGATGAAGGGGGAGAGAAGGGATGCCATTTGACAAGCCAGACCGCACGTTCAAGGGTCGTCGGCCTCACATGGGTCTGTGTGGCTCTCCACCGACGAAATGCAAAGAAGAAGGACATGCCAAACAATGCTGAGACGTAAAACAAAGAATTCTATAGAGTTTATGAAATGTAAACGAAGTTAGGGAAGGAGAAGAATACCTGTTGAGCACGAGGATGTATCTCTTCTGTTTGGTTGGTCGAGCTTTTATGGTGGCAGACAGGAAGCGACGGTCAGTGACCAGAAAGAGGTTGGGATGCACTGGAGATGATGGTGGGTGATTGGTTTTGCTTGGATGAGAGTGTAGGAGTAGTTTGCTGGACTACGGTTGCTTGTGGAAAAGGCTGGAGTGTTGGGTAGTGGAGGTGATGGATGAACAATCGTCGGATTTCTGGAGGGAAATAGGAGGCCAACGAGGGACTTGGGTGTGAAGGGTGAGTTTGGGGAGCAAGGTAGGTATGTAATGGACGTGAGGGGGTGAGCAGCAAGCAAAGGTTTTGTCGTAGTGGACGACCTGGATTTAAATAGGTGAGTGCTTCGAATTTAGGTTGCTGATCCCCAACCACTCCTATCCTTCGGTTGGGATTTGATCAGGTGGACACAATAAGGAAGAAAATGGTTAAGGGGGGCTTCATGGCCTGGATAAGGAGTAGGACACATGCAGATCCATGCCAGCCAACGAGAGGGAATGATCTAATGGACCAAAGGTGAATAGACAAATCTAACCTTCGCTCATTGATACTGACCCAGGGCAACTACACAACTCTACTGTGCACTTGGGCTATGCTATTAGGCCGTGGTGGTCCTAAGACGGTTCTCAAGCAAAGAAAGCAAGCCTAGTTCACCAAGTATCCAAGGCATGAGTGGCATTGAGTAGGCTGGTTTTGGGCTATGTTTGGGTTGTGTTGGATTACGGTTGATGGAATTGGGTTTTAAGTGAGGTTTTAGGTAATGAAAGTGGTTATGCCGATCGACCATCCAAAGCAGATTCTCTAGAGAAGTTGACTACCAACCGAGGACAAAAACTAGTGTGTCTACACCCAGCAATGGCTAGTTGCCGACTACTGGGTGCTCGAAGAGTGGATTGACTCGCTGTTGGTACTCGCCATGTTGGAATTGAAACTACTCTCGAAACAAGGGGGTGGCCCTTGTTCTGAATCCTCTATGAAGCGTATTACCTTGCATTTAATGGTTTGTGTCCAGCAGTGGGATACCATGTTGTCCCTAATGTAGGTCTTCAGGGATGTGGTCCATAGTGGGCCTTTGTTGTCTTTCATCAAAGGGGGGTGGCTTTTGAAGTTGAGTCTTGGGTTGTTGTGATGCTCATATTTGGTCGAGTGCATCGTTGTTTAAAAATTGGTACATGACCTTGTGTTGGATTGAGTCAGGATCCAGTACCTCTCCAATGATGGGGTGGTAGATGACGAGGGTTGGCCTCTCTCTTGACATGCTTGTCGTCTTTAATCTATCTGCACGTAGTTGCTCAACCTCAGCAATCTAGTTCATCTCTGTAGTTTGATGTAGTGTATGCATCTCTGAAGTGTAGAAAGCTCCAAATCCGGCATTTAATATAGAACACTTCAAATAGGGCATTCAATGTAAAACGCTAGCAATAGTAGCATTCAATATAACATGCCACAAAATTGGTGTTCAACAGTCCAGGCTTTGATTTTTCCCTTCTTTTTTTTCTCTTTTCCCCTCTTTTTTTCTCTCTCTTTTTCTGTCTTTTCTTTCTTTTTAAGAAAAGATTTCAAAGACTACAATGATTACAAGAATTACAAAAAAGAGTTTGTTGGCTAATACAAGTCTGCAAAAGAAAATTCAAACTGCAAATGACTTGTTTATCTGCCCTGCTCAAATATTCGGATCTCCTCTGGACTTAAAGGAGTTACGAAAAATGGGAGAAAAGCTATTCCTGGGGAACCAAGAATCAGTGACTCGGATCTCCTCCGGACTTAAAGGAGTCACGAGAAAAGGATGAAAGGCTGTTCCTAGGGAACCAGGAATTAGCAACTCGGATCTCCTCCGGACTTAAAGGAGTCACGAGAAAAGGGACAAAGGCTGTTCTTAGGGGTATCAGGAATCAGCGACTCGAATCTCCCTTGGACTTAAAGGAGTCACGAGAAAAAGGATAAAGGTTGTTCCTAGGGAGACTAGGAATCAATGACTTGGATCTCCTCCAAACTTAAAGGAGTCACGAGAAAAAAATAAAGGCTATTCCTAGGGGACTAGGAATCAGCGATTCGGAACTCCTTCAGACTTAAAGGAGTCACAAGAAAAGGGATGAAAGTTGTTCCTGGAGGACCAGGAATCAGTGACTCGGAACTCTCCAGACTTAAAGAAGTCACGAGCAAAAGGATAACGAGCTATTCCTAGAGGCTAGGAATCAGCGATTCGGAACTCCTCCAGACTTAAAGGAGTTACGAGAAAAGGGAAAGGACTATTCTTGGGGGACCAGGAATCAGCGACTCGGATCTCCTCCGGACTTAAAGGAGTCGCGAGAAAGGGATAAAAGGTTGTTCTTAGAGGCCAAGAATCAGTGACTCGGATCTCCTCCGGACTTAAAGGAGTCACGAGAAAAGGGATAAAGAGTTGTTCTGGGGGGCTAGGAATCAGGGACTCGGATCTCCTCCGGACTTAAAGGAGTCACGAGCAAAAGGATAAAGGCTATGTGCAACTTACTTGCTAGCTCGGAGATTTGTTCTTATTTGTAGCTCGCTTGCTTTGCTGTGTGACTGCTTTGTCTATTTACTTGATGATGGCTGATCTGGATAAACTGCTGCTTGAATTCTGCACCGATGCAAGGAGCTTGGCTATAAGAGTTTCACGAGGGCATTGCCTCCTCCTCGAAGAAGACAGACTTGTTGGATGGTTTCTGACATCTCTCTAGGTTCACTATTGTGTCACTGGCTGTCTTCTTGGTAGTCTGACTTTGGCACTAGACTATTGACTGTGCTCTCGCCTGCTGAGTAGGGAGTACGGATATTCTGACTTTGCTATGATCTCAGAGGCTCATGGCTATTGTTATCCTTGCTTCTGCGCCCGAGCTATGGAGGAGACGATATGTTCTAGATGAAGATACTGTCCCAAGAAGCGTCAACCAACAAGGCAGTTGACATGCCCCTAGTTGATAGGGAATGTTATAAGCACGAAGGCAGCTGACATGCCCGTGGCGTACGGTATCCTCTGCTAGGTCTTTGGCTGAAGAGCAGCTGACATGCCCCTGGTTTGGGACCTAGCGGGACCTTGCAAAGTGGATAAGTGATAATGCATGCAAGCATGATGGTGTTATGTTGTATCATCCCTCAGAATAAATTTGGAACGCTAATCATGCCTGCTATGAGAAGAGAAGAAGACCTCGGTTCACAAGACACTGCCTGGACTTCTAGGCTATTGGTGGCTCTCTGGGATGGACTATTCAGTAGGTTAGGCTCCGTGCCAAACTCTTGGGGACTTAGACCTACTTTTTTGGCTTTTGACTTATTTCTTTTCTCCCTCTTAGCCTTGTAGGCTCGCTCTAACCCTCGCTTGGGGGTAATGGACATCCAGATTTGGAGGGGCTGCTGGGATTGTATGCATGGAGTGGCTAGTCCCTTGGGCTGCTTGGATCTTTGGGATGTTCGCTTTGACTCCTCCCTAGAGTAAGTGGTAGGGATAAAGTTGGCCTACTTGCCTCTCTCTGTTAGGGCTGACTTCTGTCTTCGACTTCTGTCTTCTTATTTCTTTTATGCCCTTGTGGATATTTTTTTATTTTCCTATTTTGGCTCACACTCATGCTCACTCCTAACATTTTATCTTTCTCTGGAGGTGTAAGTCCCTATGGGAGTTTGGACATTTCGCCTAATTATGTTTGGGTGGTTGCTCCCTCTCTCGCTAGAATGTCTAGGTAGTGACAATTGAAGAGGTGTAGACCCTTCTCAAGCAAGCAAGCTATTCCGATTCTCATCATCGGGATGTGATGCTGATGCTTTATGCATGGATGGATGCAGTTATTGACGTGCTTAAGTTACTGATGCGCATAAAAAGGCAAATGCTATGGATTAAATGCACTTGGATCACCATTTATTTAGAAATATGCATGCATGAAGGAGTAATTGATGATTGCACAATGTACAAAATGATACTTTGCAAGGCGAGGATACATGCCTTCTGTTCATTGGTAGTTTCTTCAGATAACATGTGTAGCCTGGCTCAGGCAGCTCGACGTTGTCCATGTCTTCTAGGATTGTTGCGCCTCCCGAATAAACTTGCTTGATAATGTGGGGACCATGTGGGGTTAGGTCGGAATTTGTCTCGACCGTCTTGGAGATGTGTGGTCTACAAAACTGGATTGCCTGATGTAAATTTAGCCCCTCTGGATCATTGTCGTGAGGCTGGAATTCAAGTGTCTCCCCATCTTTCATGTCATCATCCTCTTATTCATAAGCGATGAGCTTTGACAAGATTTCTTCTTTGAAGGTTGGATTGGCGACGTCGAAGGAGAGAATCTACTATGATTTCTGTGCCTGATGGTTCCTTCTTGTGGTCACACTGACTTTGATGAATGACCTTTGGCTCTTGGACCGTGAGGTTTGCTGACTGACTGGGTTGATTTGTTGCTTCGGCCTCCGATGCTTTTTGATTTTTCTGATCTTTCTCTCTTTGTAGTATGTGCAAAGGAGTGATGCTGGTTGGTGGCTGTCCTGTTGCTAACTGATAGGAATGATGCTACCCGGCTTTCCTTTTGAGCTTAACTCAGGGTCCTTTCCTTTGACCCTCACCTTGCTTAAGGCGAGGCTTCGACTGCATGTACCATCCAGACCCGTTTCCAAAGAGATTAAACCTGATGGTCTAGGGGGTTCCCACTGCGACTCGGCCAGGACCATGAGGGATGAGTGGTTCGGCTGTTGATGGATGGCTGTTGGCTCTTATTCTGAGGCCCTTGACTTTCCTTTCCTCAGCTTTTGATGCTCAGCTGCAACTTCGACCCATATTGACAATTGCTCTTGAGACGGTAGTTCTAGGTCACTGACTTGCTCAATTGATTGAATTGCTCTCCGACTGTAAGACCGATGTAACTGTTGTCCAAGGCTTGGTGGGACTACACTTATGGCTCTGTTGGCACAACAACTTGTAGGTCTATCACTGTGGGGGTCGCTGTTGGAGTAGTGATTGATGCTGTCGAAGTGACTGTCAGCGATTGAGGCTGTGGTTGCACCATCTAACGTTGGCTCTTTTCAACAGTAGCCTGACTCTGATTGGGATCAAGTATCCCTGCACTGAAAAAGTTAGTGAGGTCCGACGGAATAAAAATCTGATTGTACCTCTTGGTGCGCGACTATCCAACTTTGTGTAGCTATCACTTGTAGCTTGATTCCTCGAGCTCTCGCTTTTCTTCCGCCTGGATGGGCTCAGAGATTCCTTGGCCGTGTCGCCCGAGTGGTGCTCCTTTCTTGTATCCCCATTTGCGACATACGTTTTCGATCATCCGAGGGGAATTGCCACGAACGGTCAGGTAACTGACACGCTCGAGGGTCGGAATGAAATTGACTGGTTCGAAATGGTTGGCCCACGACATATCAAATGGCTTGGGGTTGAAATGGAAGGTCTGGAGGGAGACAGCGGAGGCCGACTTGACATTTTCTTTGTCAAGATCCTCCACCATGACAACAACTGCGTCGTTGCCGTAGTAGAACTTAACCGTACTGTGGAGGGTCGAGAGGATCACCTGATGCTTGTGCGACCAAGGGCGCCCAAGCAGAAGATTGAAAGAGGGCTCTAGATCCACAATATAGAATTCGACGTCGAGGACTGCAGGCCCTAAGATGAGAGGAGTAACCAGCATCCCTAGCGCGTCGTGATGTGTGTTATCAAAAGCCATCATTCCCTTTGCAGCTGGTATGATATCCTCGGCTTTGAATCTGATTTTGTTTGCTATGTGCAAATGGCAGACATTAAAGTTTGCGCCGTTATCTACCAGAGTGAGGGGAATTCAGAAGTTTTGATATTGCACCGTAATGAACAGGGACTGGTTATGATTGACTCCTATCGGAGGCAATTCCTCACTGGAAAAAGAAATAACATGTGGCTCTGCAATCATGCCCACAATATTCTCAAGAGTGGACGGTTCTACAGTGGCGGAGACGTGAGCAGCCTGAAAGACCCTGAGGAAGGCCTCTCGATGTTCTGCAGAAGTATCGATGAGATCCCAAATGGAGATATCAGTCTTGACCTTCTTCAGTTGAGATGTGATGTCGGTAGAGGGCTGCTCCTGCCTGGTTGAAGAAGTAGGGACTGAACCAGGGACCATCCTAGAAGGTTGAGTAGCTGGCAGAGGATGGGAAGACGATGGACAGGCAGGCTAGGCTGCCAGGGCTGGTCGTCGATACAACCCCCATGACCTGGTGACTTCTGTGCACATTTCTGTGGCATAATCATAGGGTACACGGTGAGTGTTCCTCGTCAAGTGGACGACAAGAGGGGTACGTGCCGCCAGCTCCAGCGGTGTCGACAACGACCCGACAGAAAGGTGGTTTGGCTGGACAGGGGGCTGGATAGGATGTTGTTCAAGAGGCTGGACTAAGGGCTGGACCGGGTATTGAACAGAAGACTAGAGTAAAGACAGGACAGGATGACTAGGCATGGGTCGGGCTAATAGGCAAATGGGTTACCCAGAGTGTGCGGTTGGCGGTGTGGCAATACGCTCCGCCCTAGTGGTCAACCGTATCATGTGGACGGCTGACTCAAAGCCAGCACCACTCAAATAATTGAGATGAGTAGGGAAAGGCTCATCCACGGTATGAATTAGGTTAGAGGGGTCTACTACGGATGTTGTAGACCCAGAGGTGGAGAGGAAATGGACTCCTAAGGTCCCAACGCCTGTTGAGTTGTCATGCGTAGGCATGGACTGGTGGAAAATGTTGGTATGAGTGGATGGTGCTTGTGCTTGTGTAGGTGGTGGTGCAGGTGCAGTGTGTGCCTCCTGAGTGTCGATGACGATGACCTTGCGATCAATCAAGTCCTGAATGGAGTTCTAAAGAGCCATGCAATTGTCCGTTGAGTGGGTCGCGTTGCGGTGGAAATTGCAATAGAGGCTCGTGTTGTACCACCCTAGAAGAGGATTCGGTAGGGGGCGGATCTCCGGGAGCTTCAGGAGTGACACCACCTTAGAGAGGATGGCACTCAGCGGCTCAACAAGTGGTGTATATTGTCGTACAGCACGCAGAGGCCTTCTCTGCCCTCGACAGGGTCCTTGCTGGACCGATGTCACGGGATACACCAGCTGGGCGATGGTGGTGATATGTGGTGTGTACGGTGCTCTAGGTGTGGGCACGTAGACTAACTGACTCAGGCCTGGTTGGTTCACCACATTGACGGGTGTGGCAGGTGACCCTATGTATGCCACGGCAGGCTTAGGAGAATCCCGCCTCTTAGGGTAACTGGTGCCAACACCGTTGCGAGTGCTACTGCTCACCTGGTGATCTGAGCATGCGGCTTGTTTGGCAGAAGCGGTGAGCGTAGGAAAGCTACCACTGCAAAGGGAGCTCTCTACGCGTGCGCTTGCCCAAATCTGAGATGGGAAGGTGGTGACAAGTTGAATGCTCAACAGAGCCCCAACATCCGGCTGCGCCCCTAGGATAATGATTTCGATAGACTCCTCGTCGGAGGGCCTATCCTTTACTTGCGATGCAAGGACGCGCCAGCGGCCTACATACTCCCCAAACGGCTCATGGGGCTTCTGTTTTGTGGTGACGAGGTCCTCCCTCTTTGGGACCAAGTCGAGATTAAAGGCATACTGTTCCATGAACGCCTGCGAGAGGTCGTTCCAAGTCTTAATCGAGCCCATGTCAAGCGACGTGAACCACTCGAGGGCTGGACCGGTGAGACTCTTTTGGAAGAGGTGGATTAGCAGCCTCTCGTCAGCCTGAAACTGAGAGAGATCTCCGTAATATGCCCGAAGATGCGAGATAGGGCAACCCTTACCGTTATACTACTCGAAATCTGGGATTTGGAACTGCGGTGGGAGTGTCGCCTCTGGGAAATAACAGAGGTCCCGGAATCCATAGGGTTGGCGATCGCCTCCCCACACTTGTCGAAGTGCTTTCTCCAGGTCACCCACCCTAGCGTGGATGGTATCTGGAGTTGCCGATGACGAGGGTGATGCAGCAGGCGGAAGGGCCGCATATGCTGTGTGGGTCTCACCTAAGTGCTCCTCCGGGTCCGCCATCATGCCACCTGATGCTGCGGTATGATGGCCAGCATATCCGTGCAATAGTGCTGGGTGTGATTGTAGATGTGAAGGTGCCTAGACCTGGTGGTGTGCAAAAGGAGGATGAACGGAGAATTGTGTGGCAGTGGGTGCTAAGTGTGGGAGTAACCGCTGCTGCAGCAGTACGATGCTAGGCTGCAAGCTCTAAGGATGCTGCTCTCCTGCCAACCCGAGGGTTGACCACCAGATGCTGGAGTTGAATGATGTGCAGTGATGTGGTGTGTCTGAGCCTGTGGTGTCACACCTAATGTGGATGCAGTGAGGAGCTGGGGTGAGGGCTGAGGTGGTGGTGTCAATGCTTGGAACACCAGAGCAGGCTGTCGTGGAGCCTCAAGAATGTTAGGATCTACAGTGGATTGGATTGCAAAAGCCATGCTCTCGATCTTCTGGGCGAGAGCCAGCAAATATTCTACCTGTGCGGCAGGAGATCCCTCAAGGACAGTGAGGGATGGCACAGTCAGAGGTCCCGAAGTCAAAGGTGGGATAGCAATGGGTTGCCCTGGAGGCAAAGAGATCGCAAGAGATGTTGCCACAGTGGGTTGGGTGCTGAAAGAGAAGGAACCCTGAGAAAGTGAGGCCGTGAGTGATACATCTGAAACCTAAACTGGGGTCACTGAGATAAACTCAGTGCCTAGCTCCAGACTGGCCAAGGTTAGTGGATGTCCTACAGGGTAGGGGACAGAACTCCGTGATGCACTAAGGGGATAGAAGGAACAGCTAACGACACAGCAAGGGTAGGAGGGACCGAAAAGGAAGCGCCCTCTGGAGCAACAGTGGCGGAAAGAGACTCACTAGTACACTGGGCCATAGCTGACCGGAAAAGGGTGAGAACCGGGCTACAGTGGCAAACAAGGGGATGAATCCTAGGACAAGCTATCATCAAAGTGACGAATAACTAAGGAAAAGACGATCAGCAACGAAGCATCGCAAACAGGGGAGCCAAGGCAGGAACGCTCGAGCAGTGGCTAAGGAACTCACGCTTTACCTGAAGAAAAAGAAACTACTGGTGTTAGAACTAGCAACAAAATGCAGTTTGTTATGGTGGTGTGAATGGCATTCATGCACATGGATGCAACTAATATGCTCTCTCTCACCAACTAAGTGTTTCCTATAAGGTCATCTACTCTGGGATCGCACATGGGTAGATAGGTCTCCGACTCAGGCTAGAAAGTAAAGGTCCTCGCTCTAAATCCTAGCCAAAGCACAGGTAGTGAATGAGTGGTGCGTTGGTGGCCTCGTCTCCTGCAGTAGCATGGAGTTGTACCCTTTATTAACATCGACACGACCCCGGACAAGGGGGGACAAACTAGAAACACGTCCTATGCCAAAGCTATAGAACGGATTCCTAGAATTGCCCTTCGCAGACTGTAGGTGGACTCAGGGGAGAAGAATGCATGCCCTATATGATCAATCATGCAATATGCTTTAGTGTTTTTTACTTGCATTTTATTAACCAAGGGGAGAATTTGATTTGGTCTCTAGTTTTACCCTATTAATTGCCTTTTGAATTTGTGTGTTTTATTTTAACCAAAAGGGGGAAACAAGCATGTCTCTACTCTCCTAGGCATGTCGAGTGCAAAAAGGGGAAGAAAACACACAAGTAAGGCAAGCAAGTAAGCAAAAAGCAAGCAAAAGGCATGATCGTGGCATGTGCAAGTGTCGTGGCATCATGCTTGTGAAAAGAAAAACACCCATCACATCAAAAGGCAAGATATATAGCAGGTGTGTGTAGTGACAGAGCAAATGTGTAAAAGAAAGTGCAAAAAGCATGCTAAGTAAGCAAACAATCGTCAACAAAGCAATCAAACAACATGTGAAGCCAAAGCAAGCAAGAAAGACTAACTTGAAAGTCAGAATCTGGTTCTCCCCAGCGGAGTTGCCAGTTCTGTGACCATGCCGACCCGGGGGTCTAGCATGGAGTCGGGCCAGAGGGAAGGAGATCACAGCCATGCCAAGATGGCGAAGGCGCAAGGAAAGATAAAAGAAAAAGAAATGAGGAGTCGCCACCTAGTCTTTTAAGGGAAAGACGAGGAAAACCACAAAAAAGATTGGATGCATAA
Organism: Posidonia australis; assembly: GCA_024699735.1. Lineage (NCBI taxonomy): Eukaryota > Viridiplantae > Streptophyta > Magnoliopsida > Alismatales > Posidoniaceae > Posidonia > Posidonia australis. The sequence goes on from JAMKQA010003843.1 coordinate 18,612, forward strand.
GGTGCAAATGTGAAGGCAGGATGTTTGCTAACCAGAGGATGGGTAAGGATTCCTATTACGCACGAGGAAGGTGTCAGGCACCCTCGTACGCCCGAGAAACTCGATCTATCTAGTCAATTTTGTGACATCTGGGCCTGATTATCCATTTTAATTGTAAACCATGTAATTGATTGTGATATTGCTTAAATGGTTTATTAATGGATAATCTGTTGATTTTGGGTGTGTGAGCTTGTGAAATTCCAAGTATTGAAAAGATATGTTTTGGAAAATGAATTCCAAAGGTTTTAAAGGAAAATGCAAAAGTGTGTTTTGAAAGAGAATGTGGTTTTGGAATGAGTTTCCAAATATTTTGAGAAAAGAAAAGAAACATGGCTTTTGAAAAGAGCATGGAATCAGGATTGAATTCCCAAATGATTTCCAATAAAAGGGAAGAGGACTTTCAAATAAAACCAAGTTTTGAAAAGAATAAAAGAAATGAGTTTTTACGGTTTTACTGAGATTTTGTGGTTTGTATGTTTGGGGCACGTACTGGGTGACTTAGATGTCACTCACGCATACTTATTTGGTTTTCAGGTGCAGACCGCATGCAGTCGAGTTCCGGTGCAGGAGTTGGAGCTTCTAGCCGCACATTGTGATCCTAAAGGTGAGCCTTAGTTACAGTTATTTGATGTTTCTGTAATTAGTGTAATTATGCTTGATACTGTGTTTTGGTAGCGTGCCCGAGATCGGGGCGTTACAGTGTGGTATCAGAGCTAAGCTTACACCTAGTGCACCGGCTTGGTGATGTCCGGTCTAGTGGCTCCCTAGGACTGCACAATAGAGAGTCATGCACCTGAATTTTTGATTGTTGTGTTTTGTGGTGCTGGCAGGAAGATGTCTCACCGAGGCCGTAGTAGTGGCAAGACCCCTGTACCTGACTTCGAGATGGGAGAGGGTAGTGCATGGAGGGGGATGAGATGAGAATTTGGAGAGATGATGTGGGGTTTCGCCCAGTCCTTTGGCAGTAGTAGCAAGGATGAGGCGAAGGGAGACCCGTGGATCAAACAGTTCCGCCAGCTTGGCGCGCTGACTTTTGATGGGCACGACACACCAGAGGAGTGTGAGGCTTGGTTCCTAGAGGTGGAGAAGATCCTGGAAGGGATCGAGTGTCCAGCAGAGAAGTAGGTCTGGATCGGGCATTCCAACTCAATGGTGCTACAGATCAGTGGTGGAGGACAGTGCACCGCACCAAATTTCTGAATGCAGACCTGCTGATGATTTCTTGGGACGAGTTCGGAGAGGTATTCTATGAGAGATTTATCCTTGAGCATGAGAGGGATAAACTGGACAAAGAATTCAAGAACCTGAAGTAGGGTAGCCTGTCTGTGGCTGAGTGTGAGTCGTCCTTCCTTCAGCTAGAGCAGTTCTCTCAGGCTGCAATTTCTGAGAAGAACAGAGCCAAGAGATTTGTGGAGGGACTGAACCCTGTGCTGAGATCCAGAGTTATTGGCTTCGGATGCCAGACTTTAGCGGAGACTATTAAGCTTGCAAGCCGCTATGAGGATGATCGTAGGCTGTTTCAGGAGGAGTATCCCAAGAAGGAGAAGGGGCGAAAGTCTGTTTCTCGACCTTCTGTTTCTCAACCCTCCATTTCTCAACCTTCAGTGACGAGAGCTCCAAGTTCTGAGAGTTCTGGCAGCTCTAGGATGAAGCGAAAGCAACAGCCTACGTCTAGTAGAGAAGAGAGTATGGGTTTCAACCATTCCAGGTCTAGCAGTGGCCCACACTTGGGACCATGCCATGTTTGTGGCAAGATGGGGCATGTAGCGGCGCAATGTTGGCATAGGCAGAGGAATTTAGATGGAGTAGTCTACTACAACTGTGGTAAGTCCGAGCATTACCAGAAGGACTGTCCCAGTCAACCCAAGCCAGCAGGAGATGCACCACATCAACCTACCAAGGAGAGAGTGTTCTCCATTGCTGCCCCAGATGCTAGTCCATCTAGAGATGTGGTAGAAGGTGAGAATTAGTACGACTGTATTTGATAAGTCTTGTCTTGTAATAATTGATCCTATGTGTAATTGACACTATTCCTTATTATGATTATGGTTATGGTGTGTTGATTATAGGATCTTTCCTTGTGGCTGATCGGATGGCCCGAGTCTTGTTCGACTCTGGAGTTCATTTTCTTTTGTCTCCGAGTCGTTTGCTTTTGAGATCGGGACTAGGCCAGCCAGGTTGGCATTCCACCTAGATGTGGTCACTCCATTGGGAGAACACAGTCTGGCGTGGAGATATTTGAGACCGTTGATATTCAGCTGGGGGACAGGAGTTTTCAGGCCAGCTTGATCCTGATGGATATGCAGGATTATGATGTTATCCTAGGAATGGATTGGCTGACACAGCATTCAGCTGTGATAGATTGTGCCAAGAGGAGAGTTTTGGCTGAGTGTCCAAGCCAAGGCTGGTGTATGGTATAGGGTACCAGACCGGGTGAGCCCAGGAAAGTGATTTCTGCTCTCAAGGCCTATTATCATCTAGCGAGAGGTAGTGTGGTCTATTTGGCATGTGTGGCAATTTCTACGTCGCCTGTGGTCAGGATTCAAGACTTGTCGGTGGTGAGAGAATATCCCGATGTTTTTCCTGAGGAATTGCTTGGAATGCCACCGCACAGGGAAGTGGAGTTTGTGATTGATTTGGTGCCGGGATCAGGTCCTCTTTCCAAAGCTCCATATAGGATGGCACCTGCAGAGCTAAGGGAGCTCCGAAATCAGCTGCAAGAACTGATGGATAAGGGATTCATTTGTCCCAGTGTTTCACCTTGGGGAGCACCGGTTCTGTTTGTGAAGAAGGATGGTTCACTTCGGCTCTGTATAGATTACCGGATGTTGAACCAGATCACTGTCAAGAACAAGTATCCACTGCCCAAGATCGACGATTTGTTCGACCAGTTGCAAGGAGCATCGGTGTTTTCTAAGATAGACTTGAGATCCAGATACCATCAATTGAGGATCAGTGAGCCAGATATGCAGAAGACAGCCTTTCGCACCCGTTATGGACATTATGAGTTTTTGGTTATGCCGTTCAGGTTGACGAATGCTCTGGCTACTTTTATGGACCTGATGAATAGGGTGTTCCGGCCCTATTTGGATCAGTTTGTGGTTATTTTTGTGGACGATGTTCTGGTGTATTCTCTGGATGTTCAGACCCACTAAAGGCACTTGAGGATCGTACTGGAGACATTAAGGCAGCATCAGCTTTATGCCAAGTTCTCCAAGTGCGAGTTTTGGCTGGAAGAGGTGTCTTTCCTTGGTCATATTATTTCAGGAGAAGGCATCAAGGTAGATCTAGCCAAAGTGGAAGCTGTGAGTAGTTGGGCC